>JAQGBJ010002262.1:0-17372 GCA_034698345.1 Sphaeridia pumilis
TCACCCTTCTTTCATCCACAATTGTCAAGGCTTATCCAGACTTTGTTACAACTGCGTCCGGTCTCCCTTTGTAGCTTTGCAAGGCATACAAAAAGGTGAACATTATTTCCCATTCCCACTGTACGCTTCCGTCGTCCACTGCCCTTGCTCCTTGCTTGATGCCATTTCGCTTTGTACACAGACGAGACCAGAGGGAAATGCATTCTGCACAAAACAAACATGAGACAAAGGGCGACGGCAAGAAGAAAAAGGTGTGTGCATTTCTATGTGTGTATTCTTTTTCTCCACTTAACATTGCCGTGTGTATGGGGGAACAATGGTAAAAGTAAGTCGTTAATTTCTCCCTTTGAAAAAACTTTCAAACCTGTTTACCTTTTTTCTGGAGGAGGAAAATTTATGTCGTTCTACTTTGCTCGGGAAACAAGTATTTTAGACCCCATAAAGGAACACTGCTTTCCCTTCCCGCCAACTTTCAAGTTTGTTCACGGCCAAAGGGATTTTGTAATGCTGCATGCATGCAAGCAAGCGTGTTGTAAGGTTATATTCCACCCACGCATAGTGACACAGCTTATACTTTTTTCGCTTACAACGCTGCATGCATTACACATACGCTTGAATGAAATGTACACTTTCTAAAAGGGTTGATACAGCTAAAGCAAGCCTAAGTGACTGTGGGAATCCGAGAAAATCTTATTAATCCAGCAAAGAAGGGTGGGAACGACTTGGTTTCTACTTACAAGCTTGCAAAAGTATATATTCCAGCTCCAGCGGTTTCCCCATCAAGACTAATGCAATTAAGTCAAAATGCTTAAGACTAAAGCACTCGAGTACAGTACAGAGATCACAGACAAAGAACGCTAACCGCTATTTTAAATGTCGGGGAATTAAGTGGTATTTGCCCTACAGGTTATAAAATTGCCTTGCATTTTTATATATATTTTCTTTTGTCTCTCGTCTATCTCAAGCAAGACTTTGGCTACTCTCGAGGCCAAGAAGAGAGAAGAAAATACCGAGAGAAAGCTCGTGAGGTGTGAAATGATCCGACGAAATTCTGCGTTTGCGTCGTATCGCTCGCTGCGGTTTGAATGTTTCAGCTTTCCCCGGCCAAACTTGTACAAATATTTTATATGTAGCACATCCAAAGCAACGGAAGAGCGATACATTTATAAAAAGCCTTGAGAGCTGGGAAGATTGAAGGGTGGATTGAAAAATAATAATATTAGGGTTGACGATGATTCTGTTGAAATCAACAACCGAGAGAGCAAAAGAGTGAATGAATATCAATGCGAAAACTCATAAACATGTGACGTTCCCGGGATGAAAGTCGACGGGATCGAGGACTATAAGAGGGGAATAATGTACAACTTTGTGCATATTTTAACGTCAAATTCAAGGCAGGTCCCCCAGTGGGAATAAAATGAGAATTTCTGCAGGGAACACCAGAATATGGGTTATGTAAACGGCATAACGAACCAAAACTTTTGCTTTCTCCCCTTTTACACACCCTGTAATGACTTGGTGGCATTAAAGGAGTGGCGTATGCTCCCGGCCGTAATGTTTGTTGCGTAACTGGGTGCGTGCAGTAGAAACTAGATTTTCGGAATTCTTGTTCTGGTCACTTCGACGACTGGCGCTCCACTTACTTGGTCTTGTGTATTTCTTATATACACGGCTCTTGGATTCTTGGAGATGGGTGTATAAAACGTGATGTGCTAATTACAAGGGGCTTTTTGTGGTTTTCCTTTTCTGAGGTTGGTAAAAGCGACAGAAGACAAGCTTTTGAAACAGTAAACCTTTTGTAGAGGAATCAGTCAATTGGACACTTGTCTTTGGTGTGGTACTTTGTTGGTTGTGGCAAAGGAAATTGTATCCTTTTGTATTTTCAAGAGCATGAAAAAAGAGAAAGTCTATACACAAAAGAGAGATTTGTCCAACAACAGGAAACTGGAGACAAAAGCGACCAGTTGACCTTCGGGCGACGCGCTACTTGGCAAACAATGTTAGTTGTAACATGACCGCAAGAGAATTCAACAAGCCCTGCAGAAATGCACTAGAGCTATTTGATGAAACGGACAAGGGATGATTCCACGGCAACCGTTGCTAACAGGATCAAGTGGTTGTATGTATGAGTAAAGGAGCTCTCAAGCTCTCTGATGATAATCAAGGTTAAATTCGACCAATCCCAACAAATCCCCACTAAGTTTTGCTTTTCACACGCTGCGTAACCACAATCGGACAATGCCCACACGTGGTCGATAGGATTGTTGTAGAGCCCATCAGGAGCGTAATCAGCCATAAGTGAAGGGATCAAAAGTATCCAAAGAGTAACAAATTGCGTTTCACGCCCTGACCAACACTCAAGTGGCCATTGGCTAACTGACCAGAAGATTTCCACAGAGAAAGTTGCTCCAACTTTACCAAAATTCCAAAAGGGAAATTGTATTATTTTCTGTAAATCTTTATGCAGGATCCAAAGACTCTGAGATTTAACCAGACTGGGAAACACACAATTCCAGAATGCAAACTTATGCACGTGTCAATTTAAAAACTCATTTCATGCCTAATCATCATGGAGATGGAGGAGAAGGAGATTTGTGTCGTGGAGAAATATTGGTTCAAGGATATTATCCACCCTCTTCAATTATCATCGGACCGAATCTACCCTCGAGTTTCGTTTCCCTCCGCTTGATGGATGAGCGGGCCAAAAAACATTGTACAAGATGCAACGAATGATACGCCACCAGGCAGCCTGTCAGATCTACAAGACACATTAAATGGTGGCAAGGATCAAAGTCTAATTGGGCGTAATTAAAGTGGTTGATACGAACACGATTCGCATTCCAGCCTATGCATAAGCCCACGTTGGCTTGCTCCCTGTAGATGGCGCTACTTTACATTTCTTTGTCGCTCCCTGTACCTAATGCACGTGCCCAGAGGACAACGTTGCTGGAAAGTATCGAACGCCTCCCTGAATATATATGCAATGTTACCTTCGCCTTCAGTCAAATTCTGATTTTTATGCTGTGTTCGCAGATTACCGATGCCCATGCAATTCCAAAGAACTATTTGAGACTTCACTTACTTGAGACTTCATTGATGACCGGGCCAACACGGCTATTCCAGTAGTCGCGTATGGACCCAAAGTTCCCGAAACGGTTAATTTTGACGGCTGTGAAGAAGACAGGTCGAGAAGGAGAAAAGGTTGAAGCGGCGGTCGTAGGTAGGTAAAAGAAGAAGGGTAAGCGTCGCACCAGTAATGGATTCCACCTCAAAGCGTTGGACAAGGTGAAAGCTTTTTTAATTAGA
The DNA here is from genome assembly GCA_034698345.1 of Sphaeridia pumilis. Taxonomy (NCBI): domain Eukaryota; kingdom Metazoa; phylum Arthropoda; class Collembola; order Symphypleona; family Sminthurididae; genus Sphaeridia; species Sphaeridia pumilis. The sequence goes on from JAQGBJ010002262.1 coordinate 3,307, forward strand.
CGAGGTTGATGGATATGTACAGGAAACGTTGCTAGAAACAACAACTGTGCTTCGTCGATCACACGTCAAGTCTGCTGTTTTGTAGACTTCTGTTTTGATGTCACAACGACGATGCTAACACAGCTTCAATTTCAAGCCCGGTTCATTATTGCTCGAACACGTTAAAGTTTTTTCCACCCCTGTTGGTGGTTTCAAGCAACGACTCTAGAAGATATGTACAATTTACAGATAGCTCCGAGCCAGTTTCCACAACAAGAACAAGATTCATTAGCTGCTATAAAGTAGTAGATTTTATAATCACAGTTATCTTTGGATATATCCTTTGACCTTTGTTCGTACAGTAGAAGAAGAAAAAGCGAGATCACAGCAGGTCCCAGTTGACTGGAAAGAGACGACCAAAAACGACAAGAATTTAACAAGGGGTCACTTGAAAACGTCACAGGGCAGAAAGGGATGAAGCACCTTAATGTTGACAGAGGTGTTTTGACAACTAATTTGCAAAATCAAGTGACGAAAGAGGACCTTAACGCAAGAAATTTTTCGGCAGTAAAGAATGAATTTATATACAAGAATCTACTACAGATTATGTACAAGGACAAGGGTGTATGCGACTGGTGGTAGACAAAGGATCACCCGTCCTCGAGTGCTACAACACGAGAATCAACTGTGGGTGAAAGTAGACCGTGCCAAAGCCTTCCTCAGCGTCTACAACGCAGTCACACACAGTCAGCCGCATTCTCCTGCCCAACTCAGCCTTCGCCCGGACAGATTCCACCGCCCGGGCGCACCCGACAACTGCTTTCTCCTCCCTTTCTTCCTCCTCATTGGCGACCGCTTATGCTGCAAGGCGGGTAGAGAAGGAACCCGAACCGATCTGGAGCCACACCAAACACCGAGCCGCTTTGAATTGTGAGAGGAATTCCTTGAAATTACCACCTTCAGTCCCCAGTAGTACAATTTCAGAATACATGTATGTACATTGAACCATTCTTACAATTTATTGAACCACTTTTTACTCCAACAAAACTTCTAAGAGCCTTTTGCAAAAATACTCTCGGATTTATATGCGCGCACTCGTGGAAAGAATGCGATGCGTTAGTTTTCAGAAAGTGGCTCTAAAGGACTAGAAACGGTATACATAAGTCACTTTGGGAGCACGCTCAATTTTGCTTGTCGTCAAATGTCTACCGCTAACCCTTCCGATGTTTGCCTCAGCAAACCAATTCATAACTTAAACCATGTATCTTGAAATGACCGAATGTTTGAAAGCTCTCGAAGAAATCAATAGAGCCGTTTACTTGTACTATATTTGTATGTTTAAATTCAATCCTTCATTTCATATTCAGTATATACTTCCTCCTTTATAACCTAGCCAGAAGTAGAGTAGTATATTTTTAGCTGAATTTGCCAGCCAGCTATGTTACATGACCTCTGCTTGACATTCAGATAAGTGGTACTACCATGCACCGTTGCTTTCACCGTTTAAATGCTCGAAGAATTGTTCTGGAAAAAGTGGTCATTAGTTTGCTCAGCTGCGTTTTGAATAGCCTTTGCTACTATGTACATTATAGTTCTAGTAGAGAGTAAACAAACAATGAGCTTTAAAGTTGTATACAATATATAATATAGTCGAGTCGCCAACATACCTGTCGAACCTCGAAGGTAGAAAATATTCAAGCTCTTAGGCGTTTGTTTATGTACATATTTACCCACGTATACACACACGGTGACTTGCAGGCAGGGCTGACAAATTGAATCAATCGCATTATAATTCCCCAAGTATGGCCAATAATCTCATGGGCTTTATAACTCGAACACTTGGGAAAGCTTTAAAGATAAGTGACGCCTTGTGGTAAAAAGATGCCTACAATCCCCACAGAATCCCTGTCCATAATAGCATATGTATACGTGGTCCTCATATCGGTTTTTATTCGTGTTTACATACATTTTTGGCATTCCTTTGCATGAATACATGCAATGCATTCCAAACATTTAGCTGAATTTTATGTAATACCGAGCGATGAGGAAATGGCTTGAGCCGGAGGTAGCTAAAACAGTGGCCTCGGACTCGAATTGATTTGTGCCACACCTTAAAAACATATACCAGGTGGGTTTTGATCTGGACAAAATTTCCTGTAAAAACAATGCTTCACGGAGCATCGCATTGATACATCCCCAAGACGAGTAGGAACAGAGTTGGCACCTGCCAAGGCAATAATAGGCGGCTGTTATCGATTCGACACGGTTTTTCTGGTCCAAATGTCATAGCGTGAGTTCGGATATTGTGGTGGCGACAGTATAGGTTTCTATATTTATATTGCATGTTCAAGAACATGTACAATCGTTGGCGGAAGGAGGAACGCCGCCGCCGACGCCACCAGTTTTGCTACAATTTCTGGGTGTTGGCTCAGACCAACTTGAATTAGGATCAGAGGACGACTACTTACGTGAAAGTAGAACAATGTTGAGAATAGGAAGGCAGAAAGGGGTTGTGGTGAAAACAACGGGCATGTGAATAAGGAGTCGTAAAGGGAAAGGGGGTTAACAGAGACTCTTTCTCCTCAATCCTCAACCGTCTGCTTTTCCAAAAGAACGTATGTTCTCTCCTTGACTTGGTACGGTTGAGCTGGATTCAGTGGATTCGAAAAGGGTGCGTGGCGGATTGACGTGATAATATGGGCTTGGCTTTAGCTTCTCTGCAGCGGCAAAAGAAGCAAGGGAACGTCAGCAAGGGCTTGTTATAATTTTTAGAGTCAAGCATGAAATTGAGAATTCAGGCGTAATGAAGCGAAGGGATAAACTTTCGCAAGACAACATTGACTTTCTTCCTTCCAATTTTAATGATGGCATGGAATACAACCCCGTTAAAGTCTCATCATCAGCCACTACCGTAAATTTCGTCTAAAATTATACCAAGTTGCCCTTGAAAGGTACCCGATTATATCAGTCTTGTGATCCCCGGTAGAGAGATTGCACTACGAACTGTAGTCGTAGACCACCTGGAGAAGCATAGATGGCGTGGTCAGCAGCAGTTTGCCCTGAATGAGGTACTTTCTATTTTCTATTTGGTCAACTTTCGGATGCAGTAATCATGTCGACTCGGCAAAGTCCGGTCGTATCTTGCATGTTGGAGAACGACACTTGGTGTGGGATTTGTAAATAATCCCCGAGCGAAAGTGACCTAATCAACATGAGCAGAGATGCAAAGCCCAGTGCAAGGCTTTATGGAAAAATTAAATATTCATGAAGTGGGCCAAAAGCTTGGCACGAAGTTAGTAAAGGCTTCAAGTCCAGTAGATCAGCTGATCGGCATGCGAGCTAACGTTGGTTTTGACACAAAATCGAATTTTTAGCGTGTAGAAATTGTTTACGGACTTTTCGATATTCTAAGAGCTCGAATGGGAATTCACGCTTAATTTCCTCGAAAACTTGCATATTAAAACAAAGATTAGCGTGTCTCTGTTTCTACTTACTTCTTCAACTTCATAATGAGGTTTTCCTTGTTTTGCATCCCCGTGGGAAATTACTAAACTTTTTCGCCTTGTTCTCAGACGTCAGTCTGTGATATGATTCTTTTTCACCCACAGGACATTTCTCCAATGTACATGTGCCTTCTTTGTGTTCGTATATTGGACATTGTCTATGACTTGAAAATTCATGTACAATAACTACATTTGTGCTTGTTGCCGTCGCAGGAAATTTCATTGTATATTCGTGTATACGAAACCCGTTTTGTACATGGGCAGCTTGGAGGTCACAAAATATCACAGACCTTCACAATCCACACTGAACAAATTTTACGTGACACTGTTATTTTTCATACCAATGTTGATTAAACAAGTATGAGAATTCTTGCATCTGGTCTTCTTTTCCCGCATGCATCGGTTAGTTGACACAAGCGCGTGTATGAGAAAGGTCGATTCATTCAATTGCATACAACAACATGTACTGTACACAGAGGCCTTACTTGGGGAAAAAACAATAGTTGTTGCAAGGCATTCGAAATCAGTGGGAAGAATCAATTGTGAGCGGTTGTGGGATGATTTTTTATGTAAGTATGCGAAGAAGTGGGAGGGCGGAGCCTAAGATCGATCCGAACCTTTGCGGCAATCTTTGTCGGAAATTTGCTCTCTTTCTCTTTTAGAATTGCCGATTTGTAGAGACCAGTTTCCGTGAGACGTTACCATTGTATAACGTCAGAAAGCCGATGACTTTTCCACCGCCATAACTCGTCTCAGGAGATTTACCAAAGTTGCGGTCGACACTTTCGCCGTGCCATCTGTCCATCGGAAGGTGACAGCCAGAATTGAAGTGTCATCAGAGTGTCTTGTTGATCAAACGTTCCTGTATGGGGGAACTAGTCAGTAACTTTGTTCATCAGAAACGTGTTGTTACAACTCTGTAATATTCCTTACTGCTAAAATAAAAAACAGGCTCCAGTCAGTATACGTCTATATGCACTTTTTATTCATGTATTTTGTCTTTGTAATTAACTAATTTGGACTACATATTTTGTCAGGCTATTTGATCGTTTCAGGTGATGAATCTGTCCTTCCCTCCTCTGCCTCTTGCAGTTTTCTACATTTAATCATCACATGAGCTTGCGTAGCAAACTCCATAACAAGTTTCGCCAACTACTTTTGCGTCAGTTCATTTTGTAATAACAAGTTTTGTCTAACATTTCTAGCATTCCACTTCAGCAGTTTTGTGGTGTGTACACGCAGCAATATTTTGTAACTTTTCAAGTTACCTCTTGTCTCAATCTGCTCATGGCAATCACCACGTTAAAACAGTCCATTGACGTTACTACTTCTGCAAATTACATATAGATTCTCCTATCAGATATTCTAGAACACCATGTCGATGTCAGGCCATCGGCTGCGGCAATGTCCTTCTTCTTATAAACTATACGAAACAATTCGCACATACATCAACATAACTGCTGTACAGCTTCTTCAAGAAACTCACTTTACCACGTAAATAAGTACGGAAACATCTATTTAGCATCATTTGATAGTTTTATAGTACAGTACTTTCATCCTACACGGATTCAACTCTGTGCGCCCTCTACTCCGTAGATGAACATTGATTTTCCGCCGGTTATATGAACCGTCATTATTCCGTAGATTCTAAAATTAAGAGTTAATTACCTTGCTGTGCTTGTACTAATGTTTAGACATCATTATCATCGTCATCGCTAGATACACCTTCTTTGCCGTACTTATTCCTTACCTTACGTTGCCCTGTAAGGCCAATTTTTACTTAATAGATTAGAGGCGGCAATTTCAATGGCTAGTGAACGATCACCCTGGTGCACTACAACCATTTTTGATAGTCGTAAATTCTAACGCTTTAGTTACATTAGTATCACTTGGATGACTCTATATACAAGTGAGTACTGCATGTGCTTCAACATTGTCCTAGTAAAATACTGTTTTTAAAAATAAGCCTTTTGACACACACGCCATGTACACAGTTAACAACCAAAGGGGTAATATTTTTGCATGTAAACTGTGATTGTATGTACACTATAAATCTAGTACCACTTTATACGTATCAATCTAAGCCCTGGAAACCATTACAGACATAGGGATCATGATAGGTCCTCCGTCAGTCAACTAGCCGACTTTCAAGGTTACATTAGAAATCTTTTTCACAAACTCAGCGTGTCAGTAACTAATATCCTCATAAGTACAAAAAATGAATAAAGTTTGATTGAGCAGGTACTTTACAAACAAGGCTGCTGACTGACATCTATTCATAAATTTTTCGCTTGTCACTTCTACCAAATACCTATCAGTTCTGCTTACGACAACTGAAAGTTTATGATTCAATCTAGATTTATACTGCTGTACAATTCAAACATATTGCCGGACGAAACGGAGGGTTCAACAGTTAATGTGACAGTGTACGTCTCACACATTCGTTATTACCAAGTACGTACAAAGCGGCACAGTTTCATGATATGTATTCGGTTCTGGAGCAACTCGAGTTGGCCTACACTCAAAAAGTTGGAGAAACGAGGGCGGTTGCTTGATACTTTGTTGTATGGAAAAAATTTAGAATCGACGAAAGTTGGCAGAGAACTCAAGTAAACGCCGTCTATTAGTCTCCCGCTTTGAAGATAACAAACAAAAACAGTTTGGTAATGAAAACAGAGCGGAAAAATACGTCCGGATCCAGTCAGCATAACCAAACAGTCACTCAGCCATCCAGAGTGAAAGCAAAGAAAAAGTAGAACCATGGGAAAGTAGGATACGAGGTGCTCACATTACTCCTTCTCCAGAGTGTAGTAAACGAAGCTAGAATGGAGGCTTCATTGGAACATAGTTTTGCCCGTTGCCCTACTTACTACATGACGTTTGCTTTTGCCGTTCTTGCCACGTGTGCGAATGCACAAATTACCCTGATGGCATAAATATACTTGAGCTACAACAATGTGAAATTCTTGCTTGAAACAAAACCCTGGTTCATTTTGTAGAGCAGACAGGAATGAAGTAAGAACAAATTCCAATAGAAACGCTTGATAATAAACGTAGACAGCATGTAACAAGATGGAGTTTCACTTTACATACAGAATTCGTACTGATGAGCTACGCTAGTATTTCTGCTTCACATTTTGGTTATTGCCAGGCTGATTCCTTATGGTTTCTAGGGTCAATTCGTACTTTCTGTTTTCAGTTGATTGCTGCTTGATTGAGCTTCCTAGCAGCAGTTTTTGTTTGCAAGATTGTAAGCTAGCTTCGGGCAATGCATAAACTGTCGCAACTTTCTTTTCTTGCCGCTCAGTAACATACGAAATTGGTGTACATAATTACTGACGTCATCAACTGTAAAAGCTACCTTACAAACTAGCGGCCAGTACAGACAGATACCCGAAAACATTATGGCTGCGTATTAACAGTAAGACAGAAACAAAGACTGACATTGATAAATACCAAGAGAATACCATAATATACGTACATTAGGGTTCTTTAACGTCATGAAGAGAAAACATGATGGAAACTTAACAAAAAACCGGGTTTATATACAATCCAAAAACAGTACTAATGAATTCGACCAGGTGGATTTATACATAATGGGAAAGTGTGGTTGAGCTACCTCGAGCAAGGTAACAGTGTGCAAACTTATGACGCCGACAGAGATATACACAAGAGTCACTATTGTTTAAAACGTTATTATATACTTATTTCTGTTTGAATAGATATAAAGTCCTTTCGTATTACAAAATAAATAGTAATTACATAAGTGAGACCAGCTGCACTCATTCAACAACTTGCATTCCTTGAGAAGTTCTTGTAGATGATTCGATACACTCTTTTGACAACGATTGATATTTCTACACCGCCTTCTCCAGGTACAACCTTATTCAACATATACTCTACAAATTTTGACTACCATAGGGTTTTGCGAGCACCCACAATTTCCTTGTCACAACATGTTAACACGTATCTTTTCACACGCAGAACAATAGCAGTGTGAAAGTGTGATTATTTTTTCGCTACATCCCTTATACGACTACTTGAATTCACAGCAACGATATGTCAGTTAGGTACAATTACATTTTCGTTTCTCTACGTTGTGACTATGGTAGATATTTTGATATATTATAGCACCTGGATGGATTTGCTGTAAGTGATTCTTCTTGTTGATGCGACGACCATATTATTCTACAGCCCGAATAGTGTCTCTCGGTGCAGTCTGCAGTTACATTGTTAGTTAGAGATATGTAGGATTCATCGAGGTAGCAAAGTGGTTAAGGTATTGCCCGACTGTGGCTTATAGCTGTGTTTGATATTGCTTTACACTTTTGATCGGACGTTTAGTCTCGTGTTCGTCATCGGACGACGCTTTAGTATGTCGCGATTTCAACCCGGATGTAGACTTGGGCGTTGTGGAAGGAGCAATTTGGGACAACGGGCCTACTGTGACTCCTGGTCCGCCAGGCTTTCCGCTAACCGAGTCTTCGTCAGAGTCGCTCAGCGCTGGATTCACTCTGCCGTTCATTTCTTCCATGGCACAGTATTTCGCGACCATGGACGCCGTCATGACGATTTGTTCTCCTTCATGTGGTTCATGGACCTGGAATCAAAATTATCGTTAGTTTTTTCAGTCCCCCAGAATCCTTGGACGTGTGTGTATAAGTACAGGTAGAGTAAATTTATCTATGTGAAAAAGTAATGATGGCAAACAGAGGAAATGAACACAGGTAAACATGGTGTTTCAGTAGTAGCAAGAAGATGTATACGTGAGATTAGCTCTCGCACAGGTGAGGTCGAATTTTCAGGGGTAAAGGAAACGGTGGATGGATTTTCTCGTGTGAGAAGAAAGAGGCAAGGCCGAAGCCGAGCGAAATGTTACACGGACAAGGTTAGGATGGGCGTTTTACTTCAGTGGTGTGGAACAAGGAGAAAGTTGGTGGCGGTGCTTACCTGGAGGCGATCTTCGGGTATGTTGACGACACAGTGGAAGTAGTCGTATTTGGGATGAAGTTTGCCGGAATGGAAGAGCCAGTCCGTGAGCTTGGAGACTCCCGCCAAGGTAGCAAGTGAGAGAAGCATGCAGAATGTGCGGAAGGGGAAATATTGTTCTTCCTCTTCATCGTCGTAGTAAGGGTACCTTATGAAGGGTTTGAGACCCATTTGCTTCTCGCCGCCGCCCAGTCGAAATATGAAGGCGATGATGTAAGCCGCCAATGAGCCATAAGTGTTGCAATATTGACGGAAGTGAACCACCATGAGGAGTTGAGGAAACAAAATCACGTATACCAGATCCGAACACATTGTCCTAGAAGAATATGTCGTAATTAACAAAGTTTTTACCAGCAATTGCTCAACGTCTCTTTCCTTTAACTTGTCTTACCATAGTCCGTAAATGCTAGGAATCGTCAGCGCCATTACGGTAGCTAACGCCCCCACCACAAAGATGGAGACACGCATCACCCATATAATCTCTATTTCCGATGCCTGACAAATGCAAAAGAAGAACATATCGTCAGCTTAACCACCATGTGACAACATCAATGGAAATTATTTTTATGGCCTCCGGTAATACTAAAAAGTTTGTCATAAATCTATTTTTTCTCTCTATCTCGCTTCTACCCTCTGAAATTTCTTTCATCTTTTTGCCCTAAAACACTAATTCACGATCAATATTTTCTGTAGTTTCCCTTTTGGCAATTTCAAAAGCCCATCAGATATGTCCTTGAGAGTAAGATAATTTGGGGTGTAGAAATACATGGGACTTACCCGTTGTCGGAAAATCAGCCGGTAGATGTTTCGAGCAAACATTGATGAAGCTGAGAGAACGCTGGAATCCGCAGATGACATTACGGCAGCCGATACAGCACCCAAGCCGAAGAAGGAAATTATAGGAGGTGTCAAGTGATGCATTACCAACGGCAGAACCATTCCGGATGCGTTATTAAATCGGGGCTCAATTGCATATGATGTTTCGTTCCAGTCTATAGTCCAAATAACAACGTTAGAAATTGTAGCCACAGAATCGATTATTTCTTCGGCTAGGCTAGTATCAACAGTTTCTAAATAGGTGGTTGAATTTTGAGCTAGGTGCCTCAATTAAGAATGGTTCCAAAAATGGCTATTTTGCCGATCGATATTAATGAATTCATAATGAACTGCTTGTTAATTTGTCCTTCCTCCTGCTGTCTACCCTGAAAGTAACTTTCGCTCGAGTAGGACGATAGAATTGGGCGTACTGCACTGACCGCCCATTTACCTTCACCGGAGACAAACGTAGTAGCCTTTCTATTTCTATGCACTATACTGCAACAGTGTTACGTAATTCAAGTGTTTGCAGGAAATATTTTGCACTGTCACTCATAAGTCGTATAGAGTAAAATTGATCTTGGTGTATCTTTAAAAGTTGTAAAATCTCACTTGTAACTCTGGCAATAGCACCGATAAGTACAGGTGGAATAGCCATAGAGAAGCAGCCGACCGCAGCGACGTACGACAAGATTTGCGCCCTGAAGGCGCTCTTGCTGGACAAGACCCGCTGGAAGTACACTTGCCACGGGATGCCGCCAAAGACGAGCAAAAGCCCCGTGTCTATGTAAACTGGCCATTGATAGGACTTGACTTCGCCAATCCAGTCCACTTCCGTTTTAGTCAGAGAGCCGACGTTCGGATCTGTAAGCGCAAACGGGATGCAGATCCACTGTGAAAAAATTAGTAGACGTTATTACAAAACTAGATGCCAGAAAGCACATTAATGAATCTTTATTAGAGTTAATTCAAAATTTTGACGTAACTTACCAGACCGAGGAAGATGCAGAAAAGCTGGATTACGTCCGTGTATGCGACGCTGTACAAGCCTCCAAAGAGAGTGTAAAATATGGCTATAATAGCAGACAAGATGACACTTGTATTCTGGTTCATATCGATGATGACGGCAAGTGTGGCGCCTAAAGCGGCGAGAATACCCGCGGCCCAGAACACTTCGCCGCACAACGCTGGCAGGAACAACAAACCGCCCATTCGCTCGCCAAACGCGTCTTGCAACGGATCCAACATTGTGACGTACCCTTGCTTTCTCATTTCGTTAGCGAAGAAGATGCCACCTGAGACAAAAAGTTTCATAATTTTATATATATACTTTGTACTTATTTCTTCAAGGTTAATTGCACAAGTTGAGCCGCTGGAACCGAGGTCATTAGGATACAAAACCTTGACTATGACCAAAATAAGACACAGTGGCCCAAATATATCAGTGAACTTCGACAGTGAAACTTTGTTACTTTTTTATGAAGCACGTTCAGTGGCGATAATCGCGTTAGGAACATGCACCTACTAAATTAGACCAACTGGAGAAACTAGTCGTATTTTGTATTCACGGACAGCAAAAATTGCACATTACAGCAACACCAGCTACAAATTGATACCTTTTGTTATCCCAATTCAGGCTTAATTGCTCGAGCCGATCTTACTGATTTCCATCATGCATTTTCCCGAAGTATTCTGACACATGACTGCATATGCACGCACAAATAAGGCTGACTGAACTCAACCAAAATGTTTTTGAAACCTCAAGCGCAGAATGCTCGCCGAAGAATAATTACAAATCATCAAAAGCTTTTTCAAGCTTCTGCGGTGCTCGTAGAAATAACTAAGCTTTAAGACAGTCTACCACATTTTGAAAAACTAAAACTAAATATAGATTGTGGAAGTATCGTATCAATAATTTTGCACCATATAAAAAATTGAAAACTCTCCTTCCTGACCCGAGCAAACTTCCACAAATCCGCCATCCGGACCGAACACCGAGAGAGAGACAGCTTCAAGGGAAACATGAATACTAGATAAGCATCAAAATAGGAGTAAATTATATATTTGCTTCTTCAATTCCAGATCCTACCACCTCACTGGTCCATTTGACTCAAGAAAGTTTGTGAATTTTACCCGCGGTATCGCATACAAACTTTCGCCATCCCAAATGATATCAAACTGAAAGGCTCGTATCACAGCATGAGTTAAATATCGTCTCGCTCCAACTTAAAGGTGAAAGTCTTATTATCTCTTTTTGAGGCCTCTCTTCGTCCTTGTCTCTTTGTTAAAAGCATTCGGTTTCTGGCATACATGATTCAAACGCACTTGTCTTTGCTATCTCCAAACTTTGCTCCAAGTCAGGTGATAAGAGGGAAGTAAGCGGCGGTATATATACATTCATGGCGTGCAGTGTCGGGCTTTCTCGGGTCGCTTTTGCTTACGTCAATAGCGTATATAGGCTGGTGGTGAGCGAGCCTGATTGAGACTTGTATAATTCCCGAGAAAAATAATTGGAAAAGTGGTGTTGGCATGCAAAAAGAAAATATAGGAACGTGCAATTTTAAGTAATTGCTTGTCAAACGTACGACGACGTTTCGTTCACCAACTTTGGATCGCGCATATCGGAAACCTCTTTTTCAAACCTCCTTCAATTATTGGCGCCTTGACTTCCTTTTTTGTTTGTTTCAGTATAGTCGGCAGCTACAAATGATTTAACCGGTCCAGGAGCCGTATTATATCATTAAAGTGCAATTTGTTCACTTCCAAGGGCTCAACGAGCACTACACGTGTCGAGAATTACAACAATAAAAAATCCAACTTGTTCAGTCACTCACCGAAAACCAAGGACAAGGAGTATCCGAACGGCGCTTGACACCACACGAGCCCTGTCGTGTAAATCGACTCTGCAGTTCCATTAATGTAGCCTCCGCCGACCCATGTCGCCGTCATTGTGAAGATTCCGACAAACATGCCAATATTTCGGCCAGCCAACATGACCTCTTCTTCCGATTCATCTCCCGAGCCCTTCTTCCCCGCCCAGATCCCCACAGCGAGGATAAGGACGTAGAAGAGGACAATCGAGACGATTCCACCGATATCAACCGCCATTTTCCACCGATCCTTCTGTCTTGTGCTTGCACAAGTCTGTAAAGAGAAAATTAGCTCGCATAAATCATTTGTCAGTCCCGATCCCTAGTAATGCCTCCTTCATGTTACAAGGTCGGCAAATTGCCTCTGGGCACCTGGGATCCTTTCAACACTGCTACCGTACTCGAAGCCTAGATTCATAAGTACCTAAACCAAGGACCATGTGCAATTCATCATGCCAACGTGCCATCAAGGTTTATTTCCAAACTATGATAAAATGTCAATTACTTTTCTTCTTCCTATCGCCTCATGGAGTTATGCACTCCTTCTGTACAAAAACACCAATACACAATTCATCTTGCTTGCAACCTTGCTAGAACGAATCTACTGCAAAAGCCATGTATCTAAGACAAAATAAGTTCAAGCCCAAAAGGGGTTTGATAAAAGGTCCTGGTTTCATATACCTAACGATGTACAACACAGGTATAAAAGGTAACCCTTTCATATATATGCTTACCAAGTATATGTAGTACGTTGAATCCCTAGAAGCAGTGAAAGTCCAGGTATGAAAGTTGAGAGATTCGGTGTGGGCGTATAATTTTGCACAAAAACGTTTTGGAGAAAGCCCTCAAAGAGTGAGAAAGCGATGTGCTTCTTTTCCTATGTATTGCTGTAGGTGAAAGCGAGGGTTGTTGAGGAGACGAATGAGGCTTTGCAGCATATAATATGACGACGTTATATGATGAGATTTAATGGCAACGACGTATAGGAAGAAACAAATCCATCCTTTGTATATCTTGAGGATTGTTCTACTTTTTGGTTACACAGTAAAAATCCTTTTCAGTTTTTAGTACGTACAGTTCGGAAGACTGATGATATGAGGAATTTTTCTCAGAGACGAGATATAAAGGAATCAAAAATGATCGTCTTCATCGCATCGCAGTCAGTACTTTGTAGTTGCAGTATACGTTTTTATCAATTTATCAGTAGGAGACGCGCCCTCGGAAGAAGAGTTGAATACTTATTGCTTCGCACACTTTTCCAAGACCCAGAAAATAGCACCACCAATAATAACAATCTGGAGTACACCACGTGTCTGTCAACAAGAATCGATGATGACGTTTCAAGAATAGGCAAAAGTTCAATGGATGGACGCAACAAACAGGATTTGATAGTTCACAAATAATAATAATAATAATTGCCGGTTATTCTTTAGTAGTTCGCACAACAAGAAACTTTTCGTAACACTTTTGCGACTTTCGTCCGACCTTGATCTCCTTGTACAGTAGGAACAAAGTCGTCGGTAGGTTTTGGCTTTAGTATTGTTCGTACACAACAATACTGGTAATGGTTATTAGCACTTGAACTGAAATACACACGGGTTGGAGTGACTAAGCAGCTTGGCCTTGAAGACTACAAGTGATTGTTGTTGGCTAAACCCGTCGTCGTCGTCGTTGTCGACCCTTACAAAATGATTGTTCTTTGACTTGCAAAAATACACGTTCCTCCGGCTGTATCTTTAGAATGTGCTGACTTTTTCAAAGTGTAACCTTAACAGGAGCTAAAAGGGTGTTGCGAGAGTATACATCTTATGAGTTATATAAGTGAATTACGGCTAAAACCCTAACTATCGCAAGGATGCTTAAGCACAGTAGTCACCCCAACGTAAAGAGGTTTTTTGGGAAGGAGTGT
>JAQGBJ010002263.1:0-17370 GCA_034698345.1 Sphaeridia pumilis
TCCCCTTAAACTGCCAACCAGCTGTGTATCACAGTGCGGCCAGTTGACCTCGAAACAATACATTGTAATACATATGAGCTGTACGGTTGAGAGAGGCGAGAGTCTATAACTCAATAAATCCATTCATTCATTCATTCATTCATACTTTTTGAAGACCTGATACCGCTACAGCTCGAGAATGAGCGAGCCCACAAAGTGTTCCAAAACATCCGCGGAAGTCTTCATGACAAACACAAGTCTTTGATCGCGGTGGACAACGAGATTTCTGGACTCGCTGGACAGACTGATCTAGCAATCAAATCTATTCGTGAAGGAATGCTTCAGATCTATACCGATAACATCGACGGTCATCACCAGAACACTTGGACGGAGTCTTACATCTACCACATTTCGATGCTTCTGGGCCAACAAGCGGTACAGGCACAAATCCAACTTCTGATTACAACTCTAAGTCAAGCCAAGTTAATGTGTATCAACAAACGGTTACCATCAACCTATATCGAGCCTTCGCAACTTCGAAAAGCCCTCGACAAGCTCCGGACCAATTTGCGGAAGTTCAACCGTGATCTCGCGATTCCAATTGATCACCTCCAGCTCTACTACAATCTTCCAATTACTGAGTGTGTTTATACGGAAAACTTCATATCGGTGAGACTTGCCGTGCCCTTCAAAGACAACCAGTTCAACTGGGAATTGTACCGGGTCAATCCTGTCGAGTACGCATTCGCTGATGAAACGCACCTGGTTCGGATCCCGTCCGTCATGGTCGCCAAAGACGGCAAGAACATCAGAGTCATCAATGACCTAGCTAAAGACCGATGTGACTTAAAGGTGGCTCGGTTATGTGGAGTACCGTCTGTCAGTGGAGGCCAGATGCCCTTTTACAACTGTATCAAGCACTTGATGACCTCCCAAAACTTCACAGATATCCAGCAAAATTGTCCGTTCGACAGCGTCAAAGCCACGGAACTCAGGGTCACCCGGAAAGGTCACAAATTATTCTCCATCGCTCACTTACCTCCGAAAAGCTACATCGAGTGTATTCAAAACGGGAAGAGGGTAATCGAAGAGCTTCGTCAAGTCCCAGGTTACGGGAATTTGGAAGTGATGCTCAAGTGCGACTGCAAGGTATACGCTGACAACGTCCCCATCGCTGAACCAAAGTTTCCATGCTCCAAAGATCTCCTGAATGAGACACTGGTGACACATGTCGCACCTGCGGTATGGTTTGATCCTTCGGAGCTAGCCAATACCACTCTGGGGAAAGATCCACCTCCAGGGAGCAGTGCACTTCATAACGACTTCAATAGCATCTTCAGTCCCAACTGGACCACCGGAATCAAAACAACAAATCACCAAGTGGACGAAGATGAAGATATCGAAGACGATTTTACGGAGCTTCAGCAGATTCTCGATGGCCACATGGACAATAACGACGTTTTATGGGTCATTATCGTGGTTCTTTGTGTAATTATCATCGCCATGGAAGCTCAGATCATGCAACTTCAAGGGTTCACTCTAGCTGGAGTCTCAGCTTCCCTTATGACACGATTCCAAACCGCCGAAGCAAGTGTGCCCAGGCAAACGGTCAATTGCTCTCTTCCATGGCACACGGAGTTCATTCAATGGACTATACTTGGGATTCTGCTGTGGTTTGCTGTGCCGAAGTTTCTGGGACTTATCGCGGCAGTTGTGAATGCGTGCTTCCTTCGATTCAGAGGACCACAAGACCCGATGCACGTTCTTCCGTATCATCACAACCAAGGGGATCATATTCTCCACATGGAGAACGGACCACGAGCACTTCCCCTGGAGAACCAATTGAGAGTTCCGCACATGGATCCTGCACCTTCAGCACCACCAGCAAACGCCATCGTCATGGACAGAAGACCAGCGACTTCCACTCGGAGAACGGAGCCTTCTAACACCGGGAACCAACGTCAAGGAGGACGCCGCTGAGTGACCAACGGACATCATGGATTAAGTTATATTCAGTAGTTAAGGGTAGATTTAGAACGGTTTCATTGGTTATAAAATAGGTTCAGTTAATTCAGTTCCGGCACAGACCCCACAGGAGAGCAATGAAATATGATGTAAAGGGGAATATGAAGTAACTGGTTTGATAGTTCTACAATGTGTAGGTTAAGTTACTGGTAAGTAGATTGATAGTTTTACAATGTGTAGGTTAAGTTACTGGTAAGCAGAAGATCCAAGGTTTAGGTTAAGTTACTGGGTAAGTAGAAGGTTCTCCGGGTTAGTTGTCTAGGTTTGAGCAGAGTTTTCTGCAATACTTTTAAATACTAATCTTGAAGGTTTTCTAACACGTGGCTCTAGGTTGGAATTAGACATTTAAGTTCACACGCAGGTAAGATGGCTCTAGGTAAGTCGTTAGGAGTAAATAGGTTCTAGCGTACATAATATGAAGTTGAAATTAGATCAAGTTACAGAGGTTTACACAACGAACCCCGGCGGCACTTACTTTCCAAAGTAGCTCATCCAAAAGGTTACACTTTGTTACATTCCTTTTTCATTCCTTCACTTTCAGGATTCCTACAATTCCCCAACACCCCGATCCCATCACTCTCGCAATCGGTCACCTGACCGTTCACGAAGCCCTCACCGCCACGTTTCCTATTCACCGAATCGCTCTCCAAGCAACACCCTCCCTCGCCGTCATGTCTACCGGTCACCAGACCGTTCAGCAAGTTCTTCTCGTCATTACTATCGGTCACCAGACCGTCAAGCTAGTGGTTCCAGTCATGTTCACCGGTCATCAAACAGCCCCGAAAGATCGCCTCGAGACAACCGTTCTTCAAGCCCTCTTAACTATCGGGCACGCGCCCGCTCTAGATCACCAATACGTCATGAGAGAAATCCTCATCGTCAATCTACAGACAAGCCAAGTTCTCCGCCTCGGGTCGTTCGTCTGGTTCCTTCAGTGTTCAACAGACAAGAAATTGTTCGAGAAGCCATGCAAAGAGAAGTATCCTTCAGTGACATGGGAGAGAATTGGGTTCTCAGAGCCATTGGACAGCATTTGATGTATCCCGAGAAGCCGTGTGGAAAAGGACGATTGTGTCGACACAAGCCTATACAGCATACTGTCCCTCAGTACGTCGCAACAACGGACGAGAAGGAACGACAAGTCATTTTGATGGGATCATTTCTCAGCTACAAAAAGTTCCGGAAGGCTTACTTAGGAACACTGCCTCAACACAAGAAAGAACGAGTCTGCCAGGTGACTCTACTGCAGGAATGGCAACGCATCGTTTCTCTTCTGGCTCAAAAGGATACAGAGTGCTGGAGCTTCGTCGAAATTCTAGCCGAATTCGGATTCGAGATTACCGACGACGAGCTGCGCAACCAGGACTTAGACCACGCCAAAGCTTTGTTCCGAAGCCAACTGAAAAGCATGGGAGTCAAGCAAATCGACGATACTCCCGATCTTCGGATTCAAGTGTTGGAAAGCAAGTACGAGCGAAGTCAAACAGATTTGACACGTCTTCAGTCAAAGTATGATCTTTTAAAACAATCGGAGTCGCGAGTCTCGTCTTACATCAGACGTCTGGAGACCGAGAACGAGTCGCTCAAAACCGCCGCTGAAACTACCAACAAAGCTTTCGCCGACTATCAAACAACCTCCCTGGCAGAGGCTGATAAACTCCGCCGAGAAGCTAGGAGCTCTCAACAGTTGGTGGACATAAGAGACTCGGGAATCAAACAACTTCAAGACCTGCTGAAAGACAAAGATGATAAGATCAAACGATGGAAAGCAGCTTGCGACCGCCGTGACACTTCCATCGCTGCTCTCAAGGCTCAAGTGGATTTGGTTCAAAACGCTCCGCAAGGTGGTGTGGTGGAGGAGAATCTCGAGGAGCGAATTCGAGATCTTGAACTTCGCCTGGAAAGAGAAGAGATTTTATACAGAGATCACGTTCGTCAGCTGGCGGAAGCACAAAGTCGAGTCCACACTTTGGAAGATGAAAACGAGGGGCTCAAGAAGAAAATGGCCGGACTGGAGAAAGTGTCGGAGAAATACAAGACGGTCCGACAGCAATACGAAGATGCGTCCGAACTTCTGGAGAAGAAGGAAGATCAGTTAGAGAAACTAGAGAACGACTTTTCTCTATCTTGTGACGAACGAACCAAAGCCATATTCACCATTAAAGATCAAAGGGCAACAATCACCAGGCTTCAGGAACAGGTTGACACGTATGCTGACGGCTGGAAGAACTTACAACCACGCAAACAGCTTCAGCAGGAAGTGGTCGCTCTACAAAGTCGGGTGTCCCAAATGGAGAAAGAAAAGCGTCAATTGGAGGCGAATCTGAGGAAGACAGAGGACCTCTTAGGAGCCGAAGATTGCATTGAGCATCAACAGACCATCTTCGAGCAAAAGCGAATCATCGACAGGCTCAATGAAGAGGTGTCCGATTGGGAAGCGAAGTGCGTACGCATTGCGGAGGAACGCAAATGTTCGACCCTGAGTCACAAAGCGTTGGAGCGCCATGGATTCCGTGTCGGATACGAGTACGGGACCAAAGGATCCGAGTTCCAGGCGGACCTCGAACGAGAATCCGGTGTGCGTCAGGCTTGGAGAGCGGGAAGTCAAATGATTCAGCAAGTACTTCAATCCCTCCCGCGGGAGCAACGAAACCCAGTTATTCTCCAGGTCAAGAAGATGATCCCATCGAACCCCCCAACTGAAATCCTTTTCCCTTCCACCTCCTCCAAATACCCTACCCCTCCTTCTGGTTATGTGTCGCCGGAAGACGAAGAAGGTGACGAAGACGTCAGCTCATATTATTAGCTCATAGTATTCGGTAATTTAGTACAGGTAAATAATTTTCGTTCAAGTTTTCTTTTCCTTCTTTTACAACCAGTTGAGTAATATAGGTTACATGTTTTGGTTACACACAGGTACTAATTTTATTGTGACACATTTAATCAATTTAAACTCCGTCTCAATTTTTAAATAGCTTTTATGGTTCAACTTGGAATGCTTTAATGCATCAAGTCGGCTCTCCGCATCACATGATTGTACATTTAGCTTTCGTGCCGCTATTATGCAGGCAAACATTACTTTAGCTTTAGCGTTTATATATGCTCCAAGTTTCTGTTAAATTTTATTTCCAGTCTCAAGCCGTCTCAAAATGTCATTTCTATTTACTATTGTAACTTCAATCAACTCCCGTACCCTCGCTGCAGGATTATATTCAACAAGCGTAGTTTCTAACATCCCATCTACAGAGTTGTCTTGTACATTTATTGTTAAGTTGGTAGTCATTTGTAGCTTCCTGTTTTAGCTCATAGTTTTGTTTCCTCTTATTTGCAAAAATTTTTTTACGTGGGGTCCACGTCTTGCCGGGATAGGGACATGTGTGAGGAATGCAATGTAATGGATATCGGTGACTAATTGTAACTGCGTCTCCAGCCCCGGCGAATGATTGATAAGGCACGGAGCTGGAGACGGAAAAGAGGGATTCGCAGATTGTCAATAAAGCTGACTGGTCGTCTCGCCGGCCTCTCTCACGTACTTCGCACTTGTTGTGGTGTCTTTCCGTGTCCCCATAAACTGGTGGAGATTTGCGCGGTTCGAATGATTGAATTTTAATTTTGGGGGAGGTTTTTCAAAAGTGCGGTTTTGACGAAATGTCGTAATTTTGTGACTAACACAAGTGTCCATTTTTGTGCCATTTTGGGGCAAAAACTTGGAAGTGGGGAACATGAAAATTATATTTGAGAGTGAGATAAACGGCGATTGTTTTGACAGTTTTTAGTTAATTTCGCCATCGTTTTGGCAGTTTAAAAATATATTTTGCCCTGACTTTTGAGATGAAGCAAAAGTTGTCCGTTCGAGGCAAAACGGATGTTGTTGTGACTGAAAGTGACTGACAGTGCTTTTAATGCAATCAAACGTGGGTATTATGGGATTTGGTTAATGCCGTTGACTGTAGTGTCCGAATTCTGGAGAAATGTGTTTTGTCGGCAATTTTTGGTGATCAGACTTCGCCATTCAACAATTTAATTTCAACTTGAGACCTGTTCCATGGGATTTTGTTTGGCACCTTCTCCGCCCTCCCGCCGCTGCTGCTGCGCGCTACCACCACCGCCGTCAAAGTTGCTGTTACTATAGCTCCCTCGAGCTTTAATTGGTCTATATCTCACCTGAGATTTTGGGGAAATTTTTGTGACAAAATGGAACGCAAAAAGGTAAAATTCCATTTTACGTTTTGACCTCTTACTCATCAGCTGCCGCCGTGGGAAAGTCGTAAGAGGTGTCAAGTGGCAACTTGAGACAATAGCAAGTTGCCAATATGAGTGAGTTAAGCAGTGTAATGTTACGGGCGCTACGGCGTGAGAATAGAAACTTGAGGAAGCAACTAGTGGAAAAAGACAGGTTGATAGCGGAATACGTTAGGGAACTAGGAGCGTTGAAATTGGAGGTGTCGATTAATGCGGCGGAATTGCAAGAGGTCATTGCGCAATTCAATCAGCTGCTGGAGGACAAAGAGAACATTAGGCCACGGAGAAGAGGGTCGTGGGAAAGGCAATTATAGAGCACTGATAGTAATAGGAGAGGAGCAATGGGTCGAATAGCTACGGCTATTGACGCCACTAGAGTAATCCTAGAGCCACCGTAAGCTAACACTAGCAGGTCAACATAAGGTACGTGTACACGGAAGTAGGTAACGTTGATAGGTAGATTGTATTACTAGAGCCATCCAATAGTTAGAGTATATTTACCTTAACGTAATTATGTCAAGCTTATACCTACTAAGAGTCATCAGCTTACGTGACACTGGAGTCAAATAGCAATAAGAACGTAGGTACGTCATCGACACCTGCGAGCTAGAGTTTATTAGGTAACCTTAGGTCAAATACCTTTAGGTCATGTAACTTTAGGTTATGTACACTGGGATCCGGGTTTTTAATTACAACGTCAATGTAATTGGATAAATATAGGAAAACTTCCAGAGCCTACATAACAATAGGATCAGGGTGTAACTACGAACTAGTGTAACTTTAGATGAGTGTGTTCCTGACGATGTGACCTACGATATCAAATTTAATTGCGGTCAACTGCGCATAACTGCACGTCTCCTTGCTGAACCGTGGGAACTACGAAGCTCTAGTCGGGTATAAATACGAGGCCCAAATGCTCTCTTCAGTCAGTTCCAAGAAGCGGATCGACGGAGTAGGAGCTAAACTTACTGGTGTTCTTCAAAGTTAGTAAAAACTGAGTTTCAGTGAAATTTTTCGAAACCTTTCGTTAGTAAAGTGAAATTTTTCGAAACCTTTCGTTAGTAAAGTGAAAATTTTGAAACAATTTTGGGTTCAAGTGAGTGTGAGTGGGGTTCAAGTGTTGTGCTGCGGAGAGGGTCTACGCCTATTTGTCAACCACACGGCTGTTCTGCGTTTAGCCACACGGCTGTTCTGCGTTTAGCCACACGGCTTTTCTTCATTTTATATCAACCACCAGGTTGCTACGCAATAAGCCACCAGGCTTCAAATTTAAAATCAACCACAAGGTTGTAAGGTGCTTTAACTATAAACCACTAGGTTTTCGTCAAAGGGTTTCAACCGACAATCAACAACAATGGCTGATCGGGAAGAAGGCAGTGTGCATAGTGAGAGAGGAGATGCTGGTGGGGATAGAGGCGACGCTGGAGGGGATAGAGGCGACGCTGGAGGGGATAGAGGCGACGCTGGCGGGGAAAGAAATAACGCTGGAGGGGAAAGATAACGTGAAGAAGAAGCCCGTCGGGCGGAAGAACGCAGGGAGGCTAGAAGATACTACGACGTGCCTAAGCCGGTGCAGAAACCGGTGGAACCACCAAGGTACTCCGGAAAAAGTGGAAGCGATCCGGTAAGGTACATGACTGCCTTCCGGTTTGCTGCTAAAGCCAACCGCTGGACAAGCGAGATGTGTGTGACCTTGCTTCCGAATTACTTGGATGACTACGCACTCGGATGGTATGCAACGGCGTTCGAAGCTAAGGGAAGAGTGAGAGAAGGCGAAGACTTCGAAGCTGCTGACGTTTGGACCTGGGAAGATCTACAGGCTGACTTCATCGCGTATGCGACTGAAGGCCAGTTCCAGGATGATGATGAGTTCCGTCTCATGGAAAGAAGCCAACGAGAAGGAGAGTCGCTGACAAAATATCTGTTTGCCAAGGAATCTTTGGCCAACCAAGTGGACTCGAACATGTCCGAAGCGAAGCGTTTGAAGTTCCTGAAGCATGGATTACTACCAAAGTATTTCAAAGTGGTGAACACGCAAAAGTTTGACACGGTGACCCAGCTGCTCGAGTTCTTCCGTAACATCGAACAAAGCGAGCAAAAGGAACGCAAAGGACTTCTAATGAAGAAACTTGATCAAGATGAGCGACAAGTGTATCAAGCGGAAAAAGTCGAAACTAAATCCAAGGCTCCTCAACATCAGGACATGGAGAACATGATCCAGGTGTTCCAAACTGTTGCTCAAGACCTGCGACAATCTGTTCGAGATATTGCGCCTCAAAATCAAGCCGAGACTCGTCAGGACATTGACAACTCTTACAACAACCAGAACCGCGGGTATCAGAATAATCGCGGCGGGAATTTCCGTGGCCGTGGGAGAGGCGGTGGCCGAAATTCCTGGATGGACCGGGTCTGCTACAAGTGCGGCTACAGAGGTCATATTGTTCGCAATTGCACTTCGCCGATCGACATTCGAGGAGCAAACTACAACAACAGCAACCGAGGTCAACACCAAGGTCCACAGGGTCACCAAGGCTACAACCAGAACCAACAGCAGTTCCAGCAACCACAACAAAACAACATCCCGCCACAGCAATATAATTGGAATCAAAATCAGCAACCCATGGTCCAACAGCAGCCTATGTACCAACAGCCTCCCATGTACCAACAGACACAGCCTCAAGTGCAACAGTATCTGCCTCCGATACAGCAGCTCCCTATGCAACCTCTTCAGCCTCAAGCTCAACCACAACAGCAGCAGCAAGCGCAACAACAAGGAACCCAGCAACAAGCAATGCAGCCTTTAAACGGCCAGCGCCAGGGTCAGTAAAGGATATAGCCCTTCCTTCGACACCTGGCAACACTTCGTTTAAAATTGAAGGGCCTCAATCGTTTTGGACCAATGCGTTTCTATATTTACCATTTAAGTTACAAGGAAGAGCTTTTCTCGGTGTTCTGGACACCGGAAGTGGAGTGACACTAATAGCACCACACCTTCAACCTTACACACGAAATACTGACCAACCCCCAGTACGTATCAGAGGAGTGGAGAATATAGGGGTCAAGTCGTCAGCGGTTGTGCGGGCAGAATTTCAGCTGACATCACAGTTCAGTTTCAATGAGGAAGCTCACGTGTTATCCAGCCTTCCGCATGCGGCTCTTTTTGGAATCGAGTTTATAGAGCAAGTGGCAGAAAAAGTGGATTCGACGCAACGTAAATTAGTGTTAAAGAATGGAGAAGTGATCTGCCTATTGGCGAGTTTAAGGGAATTTATGCTGGATCAAGGTGAAATGGAAGATGATATGCCAGAGAGGAAATATGAAGAAGAAACGTGGTCAATGAATACATTCTTGGCATCAGTAAGTGAAGAATCCCCGGGGAATGACGAATCGGATGGAATTTGTGAAGTATACATGACTGGAATTGAAGAGATGGATTTAATGGGAGTCCAAACCTCAGACAACACAGTGGATCCACTAAGCCAGCAACCATTCCCGGAAACAAACGAGGAGACGTCCTCAGGTGTCTCTCGGTCTCACAAGAAACTGGATATACTTCGAACCGTAGTAAACAACAAGTTGCCACAAGAAGCTCAAGATGAAGTGTACAATTTCCTAGTAGAATGGGTCGATGTCTTCCACGCCGATTGGGAAGCACTACCGGCTTCTACGAAATACGCTGACCCAGCCACATTCCGGTTACTACCCGAAGCAATTCCTTTCCGGACGAAGCCTTACAACTACTCACCTGCAGAGAATTTGTTTATCGATCAACAAGTGTCGGAGTGGGAACAAGCGGGCATTATAGAAAAGTCAAAGAGCCCTTGGGCTCACGGGCTAGTTGTCGTTCAAAAAGGCCACCACGCAGCAGACGGCACTTTTCTGAAGCCCCGACTTTGTGTGAACTACGTACCTCTGAACTCCGTCACCATTCCTTGGAGGTACCCGATGCCAAGCATCCAACAAATACTGCAATGTCTGGAAGGAAACAAGTACTTTTGTGTCTGTGACTTATCAAAAGGCTTTCAGCAGCTGCTGCTACTGGATGTCGACAAGGACAAAACCAGCTTCGTCTGTCGATCCGGACAGTACCGATTTTTGCGCCTCGGGTTTGGAAGCATCAGCGCACCGGCTGCCTTATCATCAGCCCTGAATCAAACCTTACATGACCTGCTGTACACCGAAGGGGTATATGTCTACGTGGATGATGTAATCGTGGCGGCCAGCTCTTTGAAATTAATGATTCATCGACTACGTCTTGTGTTCGAACGACTGCTTCGAGATGGATGGAGAATCTCGCTGAAGAAATGTGTAATTGGAAGTACCGAAGCGAAGATACTAGGGTTCATTGTGAGCGCCCAGGGAATCGCACCTGATCCAGGAATCGTTGCAAGCATCACTGAGTTTAAGACTCCAACTAGTGCTAAGTGTGTTAAGAGTTTTCTTGGAATTTGTGGGTTCTTCCGCCAATTTTTGCCAAATTTTGCACAGCATGCTCGCCCGCTAACCGAACTGACTAAACAGAGTGTGCCTTTTGTGTGGAATGAAGAAACCGAGAAAGCCTTCCAATATTTTAAGAGTTTTTTGACTAGTAAACCAGTGCTACGCCATTTTAACCCTAAGTTACAGACATTTGTGTGGAGTGATAGCAGACTTTTTGGATTTGGGGGAGCTCTGACCCAAATAGCCGACGGTGACAAGAAGCATCACGTGGTGGCATATGCCAGCAGGTCTTTGAAGCCTTCTGAGCAAAAGATGTCAACAGTCATGAGAGAAGCAAGCGCCATCTTGTTCGCCGTCACCAAATTTAGGTCCTACCTAGCAATGCAGAAGTTTACAATCTTCACAGACCACAACCCATTAGTGAACTTGACCAAAATCAAGGACCCAACTTTCAAGCTGTACCGAATTGCCTTGGCTCTATCCGAATTTGACTTTACTATAGTGTACAAACCTGGCCACCTGAACTCGTTGCCCGATTCGCTAAGTCGAATGGTTCCACATCTCCCGGGTCAAGAGGAGCCACCGGAACTCAGCTTCAAAGATCCACCGTTCGAGCCAGAAATTCCAACTTTCATGCTGACCATTGACGATTTGTCAACGCTGCAGTCTCAAGATAACTTCTGCAGAGCGATTTTTAGCCTCATACCGCACAAGCGGTTCCGGCTTCACGACGACGTTCTATTTCGGATAACTGCGGAAGGAGAGAAGCCTGTGTTACCGAAGATCCTACAACAGCAGCTTCTGCAAGAGTGCCACGAAAATGTCATGTCGGGTCATGGAGGATTCCGAGTGACATATCATCGGGTCATAGGTCGTTACTGGTTCCCACACTTGAGAAAGAAGGTCTTGGAGTACGTTCAAACTTGTGTCGCGTGTCAGCAGAGTAAGAGACCGATTCGGGCACCTCAAGGAAACCTCATTCCTATTGCGCCTCCATTAACACCAGCAACTTGGTGGGGACTTGATATCGCCGGACCGATGCCCCGGAGCAAAGAAGGACATCTGTATATCTTTCTTGCCATCGACTTGCTCACCAAATTTGTGGTCACTAGGAGCTTCCGACATAACAACACCGAAACTGCGGCGAAATTTGTCACCGAGAATTTGCTTTGTATCCATGGACCCTTTACAACGCTGCTGACGGACAACGGAACGTGTTTCACTAGCCATGAGTTCCAGGGCTTCATGAAGACCTTCGGAATTAAGTGGAAACATATCGTCCCTTACCACAGTCAATGTAACGGGATCACAGAACGACAATTCGGGACTTTGAAGACTTCTCTCAGGACCTACGTTGATCTGGCCCAAGCAGAGTGGACACGCTACCTTCCATTCGTCACGTTCGCTATGAATACCGCTTTCAAAGTGTCCACGAAGCATACGCCGTTCGAACTTCAGTACGCCCGTAAACCGCCAGGTGTACCAATCACCGTGGCTGAAGTTGACACAACGCCAAGGAACATGCAACTTGAGTATGCCGATGTCATCAGGTCCGAAGCAAGGCATGCGATTTTGAAAGCCCAAGAGAAGTATGCAGCTCAGTATAACAAAGGACGAAAGGAGGTCAAGTATGAAATTGGAGATCTTGTGCTATGGGTTAAGCAATGTATTCCACAAGGAATGAACAAGAAACTGTTTCAGCAATGGGTAGGACCATTTGTGGTGATTGAAGTGATATCACCCGTGAATGTGAAACTCCAAGACTAGGACGGGAACATGAGACCTTTCGTAACTAATGTGAAGTTTATTAAAGTATTTAAAGTTAAGCAAGAAGAAGACAATGAGGAAAGTTCTCTAAATACGGTGTCAACTGTGCGTTCAGGATTCGAAGAAACCAGTAACCCCAATAACGATCAGTCACATGCTGGTACCGTACCACGGAGAAAGGAGGACAGTTTCTGGGAAACTGGATCCAGTGACAGGAACAATGAGAAAGTATCAGTTAGGAGTTCACCGCTGAGCTCCGAGCCTGGCTCGAGTTCTAAGAAGAAGATGGAATCCAGGTCATCTTCTACGAATGCAAACAATAGCTCCAGAACGAGGACGTTCACTAGTGCGTCAGACAATGATTCTGACAATGGATCCGAGGAATCCAACGGCGATCGCACTGTATATAAAGACCACGAATCTGAAGAAGAGGAATCAGTGTACTCGGATCCTCCAGACAGTCCACATCTAGACAGAAGTGAAGAAGTCACACCACAACCGGGGACCAGAGGATACACAACAGCAAGTGAACCACCACGGTCACAACAGTCAGTGACGAGTCATTATCAAACTGCAAGTGAACAACGACCTTCTAGTCAATCTGGACCAAGTAAACCACCTTCAACAACCTACCAAACTCGAGCTGGTAGAACCATCGTCCCGCCACAACGATTCGAGCCAGACGACTTCCGAACGCGAGCTCCATCGGCTAAAACTTCGAAGAGTTCCCTCAAACTGTTCCGCAAGTTATTTGATTGAGTATGCTAGTGCTGTAGGGGTCTGATAGTTTTATTAAATCCAGTTAAGTGCTCCAAGTTGTTTCGGTTCAGTTTTGGTCTATAAACCACAGGGTTTCATCAGAACAACAAAGTGAATTGCAATAGCCAATAAGCCACAAGGCTTCAGTTTATAAACCACACGGTTTTACTTTTCAAATTTCTGGGCTTTCGTTAAGTGTTCAATAGGTCACACGACCTCTACGGATATAATGACCGCTGTCAGCGGCACACGGGCCACACGGCTCTTAGTGATGTTCATTTTGGTTACAACTGGATACGCTCAACAAGTGAAAATCGATATGGGAGTGAATGTTGAAAGAGTTGAAGACGCCACGGTCTTTGAAGGGTCTGTTCCGATGTTCTTCCAAATTCCGATTCCAAAGCACACCGATTCCATCAAACGAGGAGGAGCGAAGAGGTTGACGTGTAAAGGCTATCATGAACTAAAAGGACCTTGTGACTCGTTGGTCGTTGTACAAGATCTTCTGGACCACAACTTCTGGATGTACGATCGAGTGATGGAAGCGATGAATAACGGATCCAGACCCATCTTGGTGGACGGACAGGCTGCTACTAAAGCCCGAAGGTACCGTGGGAAGAGAAATATCGTCGGATCCTTCATGAAGTACTGTTGTGATCTTGTACTTTTTGAAGACGACCAGTCCCAGGTAGCCGACTGGTCAGGACGCCAACCAAGGATGTGGAGGGTCGGGGTTCGAATCCCAGGACGGGCAGGATTTTTCCATCAGTTCCTGCCACCATCCAGCCGCGGGAGTACCGGGAAGCGAGGAACGGGACTGGTGCGGTGAGGGGATTGAGTACCTCACCATAGTTAAGGCTTAGATTAGCGAGGTCAACTGAGTGGGGAGATCCCCTTAAACTGCCAACCAGCTGTGTATCACAGTGCGGCCAGTTGACCTCGAAACAATACATTGTAATACATATGAGCTGTACGGTTGAGAGAGGCGAGAGTCTATAACTCAATAAATCCATTCATTCATTCATACTTATGCAAGTCCAGGTCAAGTCCTCGACCCTTGCGGAATTGTTGTGAAGTCAGAGCAATGAGTCCTTGGACAGCCTTTTCAAAAAAATCGTCTGAACCGTCATCAGCTCGTAGACGTTTGTCTTTGAAAATCAAACACAAGCGATTCCGGTATTTGAAGGTCTCCTCCGCCCAATCGCCATGTTGTTCCATCTTGATTTTCAAGCCTTTGGTCAGCACTAATTCTGCTTCGTCCAGCTGACCTGACTTGTGAAGCTGTCTTCCAGCAATGTAATCAGAAGGTTCTGGCGGTTTGCTGCGGGTCAAAACTTGTCCTTTGCACACTTGAAGAAGCTCCTGCGCTTTGGATGAGTAGTGTTGGCTATCACTTGAAATTACATTGATTCCAGTTGTAGAGTTTACGACTTGTTCAAGCAATTTTGTAGCTTCTTTGCTTGGACCGGTGGACAAAATCATTAGTTCAGCTGTGCGATACTGTTGCTGGACCAAGGTATTTTTGGGCGTCTTCTTTTCGGATGTCATCTGAGCTTGAAGCACGGATTTTCGAGGTTGAACAGCGTCAGCGATGCTCCCGACACAAACAAGCATATCAGAAAAATCTTGCTGGAGCTCAAAAGTATAAGCTTGACCATACACTTCCGGACTGGTTTCCAGGAGTTCTTGGTACAAACCAAGGGCATCTATGTATTTGCCTTGGAACAGGTCAGCCCAAGCGAGCGAAGCTTTGATGCGCCCAGAGCTCCACAGAGTCACAGAATTTTCTGGTTTCTTCTCACACAAATCCTGAACGATTTTTCCCCATTGCTGTACTTCTTCGAACTTTTTGAGGTGAAGAAGTGCATCAACGAGCATGGCGCCATGATGAACTTTGGATTCGTAAGTTGCTATGGACTCATCCGTCAAAAAGTTGGTAGCAGTCATTCCGTCTTTAGAGCAGCTTTCGGCTTCAGCGAAATCCGGGATATTGCACATACTTCTGCCACTCATACACTTCAGTTTTGCGTACATCGCAGAATAATTTGGGGACTTGGAAGGATCGTTTCGGAGTAATACCTTCACGACATCTTGGCCTTCGAGAAGGGCGACAAGATTTCCAGTTCGAAAATAGACTTTTTGAAGCATTACGCAAAGCTTGAGTTTGACATAGCACGACATCTGGCGGTTTGGAAAATGTTTAATGGTTTTTACGAGCGGGCTGAGGTCGAAGCCACAGAAGTACTCATCACGCAACCAAAGAAAGTCGTAGATTTCAGTGATGATTTCAGCAATTACGCCGTCGTCGATTTCGCTATTTAGGACATCGAGGACGTTCCATAAGCAGTCGTACATTTTGGAGACTCCTGGGTCTTCGGTACAGTTCAACGGTATGTTGACCAATTTGTCTAGGATTTTCCAAAGAAACCATTCCAAAGATAAGAGAGACGCTAAGATCTTCGAGCGAACCAGTGACCGGAAAGCGGGGTTGATGTTGAAAAAAGTGGTATTATTAGCCGTCGTTGTTAGAAGTTGGTGGTCCGTTAGGGTTTTCAAAGGTTGTTCCTTGTCTGTTCTTGAGCCCAAATGTGACGGATATATGTTACATCGTTGAAGATAACATCTCGCGCGTGCGCATCAGGTGCATGGTCAGAAGTGTCGATTCCGACGCTCGCGCCACACTCGGCTAGCAGAATAGTAAACACAAACCACTTTCTGCACCGGTCAGTGTTGTTTCTTCCCATCATAATTTTAGCGAAGGGTTTTTTCGGAATACTCCCAAATTTTTAAGGCTTCTCGATTTCGCTATCTGGAACTTTCTACTACTCACTAGAATCTGTCCAAATCAGAACGCAAACCAGACCAATTAATATTAGCTCCTTTACTTTAAACATTCACAAACATTATCATTCAACCAATTTAGGAACTTTACCTGTCCAAATCAGAACACAAACCAGACCAATTAATATTGAGGATTGATATTGAGGATTGATATTGAGGATCCTCTCGAGCAGTTGAGCTGAGAGGTTGTTTCCGTAGTGCGGTCCCGTATACGCTTGGGTATATGGGAAAGAAGCCGCATCTTCACCGAATGTGTTCTTCATAATGTAGCCGCATGTCTTCAAATTAACTGAAGATTTTAACGACTCCATTATCTAGTGACTTAAGTGCTGCATCATAAGTGTCTGTGTCGTCTGCGTAAGCCTTTTTCCTGATTTGGGGGCTCCGGATCGAGCGAGTGTCTGTAAAGCGTAGGTGACCAGGCACTTCGTAGCATCACGTCACGCCTCATTCTACTTGGCAGACATTCCTCTGCTGCCTTGCAGAATATCCATTACCTCTTCTGATATACTGGACTTGTTCTGAAGTAATTTCAGAATCACTCGAATCAGATTCACTATCTGAAAATTTCATCTCGTCTTTGCAAAAATCCAATGCTGCATTGTAGCAAAAAATGCGTGTCGGCGGCGGTTTGGGGAACTACGGCCGGTCTCATCATGTGGACGTGTTGGCAACGCATTGCTGGGATCGGCACGTGTCTCTGGGCGGCTGCTACTGCAGACAATTGTCTCACTCCAACGGGGGCATTTACATTGTTCCAGTTGAATATCTCATTCCTAAGTGCTCCATTGTTTCGGGAGATGACGGGCCACCACACGGAAAAGTTGTCGCCGTGTTGCTGGCTTTGTCGCATATCTCTTTTGCAATACCTACCCGAACTTCAATTTACATACCAAATATGAGATGCCACACAACAGTATCACAATTTTGGTCTTCCTTAGGGCGCCCATTTTGGCTGCAGCCTCATCGTTAGTTTCATGCAGCCTCTCTGCATTCCTTTTAACCACATTTTTCATCCGGTGTACATTTGAACATTCCAAATGTATACCGATTAAGCTTGCTACAGAAACACTACTTGTAGCAAGCTGTTGTGTGTGCATTCTTCGTGTACACCAACCTTACCCAAGGACTGGTGTCACTAGGATCCAGTCCATCTATTTCCTGTCTCCTTCCATCTAGACTAGGGTGCCCTATATTCATGCTATCGCTCGCTCCTTGTAATAAGGAACGAGCCATGCGAATTGGGTTAACACAAATGCACACGTTTGTTGTCTGAGGGTCGTTCCGAAATAAGCCTACTTGTGGCTTCCTCGGCGG
>JAQGBJ010002264.1:0-17369 GCA_034698345.1 Sphaeridia pumilis
GTTTGTACCGGCGGAGATTTACTTGGTTAACTTTGAAAATTCTACTTTTCACTTCCACTTTCACTGCGCTCTGTCGTATGATCCCCAATGCACATCAAAATTTGAAACGTGTCATTCTCTAACATTTGACAAGATTGGTTATTTCCTATTTGGGAAATATTCCAGCTTGCACCTCTTCCCCTGTCTTATGTTTGTACATGTAGCTTTAGAATTACAAATTCTCTGGGGAAAATCAGTGTCGTAACGAATTTAAATCTCCCGCGTCACTTTCTCTTCTACTTCCTTCTCTCACGCTCAAGAGACTTTGGTGTCACTCTTTGTCTCCCTCGTTCAGGTGCCCAGAATTCTATACATTTCCCAACAAAATTTCTTCTTCTATATACTTTGTACTTTGTCCTGTTTAGTCAGTAGATTATTTGAAGTGGCAATGCACAACAACCTACAAATCCCGATAACTATTTGTAACTATAATACTTTTCAGTGTTTAGTTTTCTTAAGAGGAAATTACGCCTGTCCGAAACTCCACTGAAACTCTGGAGACTACAAACACAATTCTCTGGACAAACAAATGGCCGTTTGTATTTTCCTTTTCAAATACCAACAACACCACCAACAAGAAAAACATGAAAAGGAGCACGTGCTCCTCCTACTTGTAAATTCTATTATTATACGTGGCTTCTATCCCTTGATTCTAGCACTTGGTTAACTGTTTACACAATTTAGAAACGTTCCTGAATTCCTAGATTATGGTATTAAACCAACAAAACGCATTGGATAGGATGACCAAATTACTGTTGAATTTTGGCGACCGCAGAAGAGCTACCAACAGCTTGGATTCAGTGGGCTCTTCGAAGTTCCAAGAATTGTGAAACGAACCATTGGAAAAGTTGGAATCAAAATAATGCGGTTCGCTGTACACTGAATGGAAGGAGAATTATTGACAACATTGGCACTAACTGACTGCTGCGAGAAAGTTGCAAAAAAAACTTTTGTGGACGTGTACCTTCAAGTGTATTGCACGAAAGCCTTGTCAGAATTCACAAGTTTTGCGAGAAGAAGAAGAAGAAGTAAATTTCAAGTTGCTTTCACCGCCCCAGGGCACACGGAAACTATTGAGAGCAGATATAACAATCATGTCTATGAAGGAATCGCGCAAAGAAAATACAAACACAAAGAGGGCACAAAGGCCTGCCGCCGGAAGTTGGTGATATACCCATAATCGAGTGTGCAGAATAATAGAATAATACGAATAGAAGGCAGGCAGGGGAATAGAGTAAAGAGAAAGAGTCGTAAATATTCATAAGTCTTTGGCGAATTTTCGACAAGAGGCTCCTGAAAGGCAGAAAGAGAAAGTTTTGGGAGTTGTTATGTGGTTGAATGGAAATCAAGACAAGATAGACGTGCTGATGAGTGGGAGACTTTTCAAGTGCTTGCGAGCGAATAACCATAGAGAGTTTTGGGCTGGAGGAGGAGAGCGCGCGAAAATTCAAAAAGATGCGGGGAAACTGAAGAGAAGATGAGAGGGAGAAACGAGAAGAGCTACACGAGAATAAAAGCTTGTACAAAAAGAAGAAGCTGTTAATCGTATTAACAATCTGACAAGCCTTCAAAGAAAGGAACACGAAATCTAATTGATCTCTCCTGTCATAATCTTTTATCATGGAAATTGCCTCCAGCAGCCTCCAGGAATATGTAGTGTTAATATGATTTTTCTTGTGAGTTCGAAGTAGTATAGTAGTTGTGAAATTTCTCGTGGTTTGTAAAATAAATCAAGGGAATAATTTTGCAGAGAAACTTGAGAGTTAAGCGGGAGAGCTTTGGAGCTTATTTCTAGTGTGAATTAATATAGGCAATGTAGTAGTGATAAAGTGATAATTGTATATAATTTGCAGGTTGTAAGTGTGATTCCGCATCTCTTGTGGCTGAGGAGTAAATTGGCCGAGATGATTCGATCAGAGAGGAGGAGCAAAGTAGGCGTGTCATGTGATTACTAGAGAATTAATTTGATTCATGCAATATTTTGTGAATTGTATAATGGCGTTTCAAAGTCACATTTCAATATTACTGCATCATTTTTTGCCGTTGCTTACAAGCAAATTTTACAGGTCAAAAGGTCAGTATGAATTCAGCCAGCAAGCAATAGGCTTCTAACAGCATTATTAAAATACCGCAAAGTCAGATTTAAAAAAATAATAATTGGCAATGGAAACTTCGAAGCCACACCTACTTCTCAATATTGCCACATCCTCGCATGTATTTTGAACTGAAGATCAAATTAAATTAACCACCGACTTGACATGTTCTCCTCCAACTTCAACAACAAGACTTCAACCAGTCACGCTTATTACCGCTCGCCGCGGGAGATTCCATTCCTCGCAATACTTTCCTTCAAATTAACTTTCTCTACTCCCTCATACAGAATTTCTCCTCGTTTCGAAGTTCAGAAGACTTCCTCCCCCCCCCCGAGCACGTAATAGTCACTCATTTCAAATGCTCTCTGTACATACATCCGTATATAATATTCCCGGAAACGATACTGCCGCGCGGACATGTTTTGGTTTTGGCCTTTTCAAACATTGATGCACTTCGCTCGTCCTCATGTCTCTTAGCACTCACTCAGCCCAAGTCACTTACTTCATCTTTTGCTATTCTTATACTTCTTCAGCTTTCTCCATTCACACTGTACTTGCCTCAACACACACACATAAGTATAGGCCATTTCCTCCACAACTCGTTCAATCTTTCTTTTCTCCACTATGTTTATATATGTATACTTTCACTTGCCGCCGCCGCCGCCACCGCAACGACCTCCTGCATTATAAATGGACCAAAAACCAACACGCCAAACTCGCATCCTCGATTCAGTGACTGAAGCCTCCAATTTTTGACCCTTTAAGCGTTGGGCGCGGCGGGCCAGGCAGTAAATTCAATCTCGCCTTTTTACTCAATAATTTAACTTGATTGCTCCCTGAGTTAATATAGGAGCTCGTTGAAGCGAAAGCGAGGAGGAGACATGATCAAAAGAGCCTTCCTGTAGCTGTAACAGCCAACTCATTCAACGTTCTGTCAGTCCAGTCCAGAGCGAAAAATAAATATACCAAAGAAGATTCTGTATAGTGAACATACATCTATTTATCCAGAAAAAGCTTTGTCAATATTTCTGCTGATGCTGCTGTTGGTGGACAGGGACAGACGTCGATTGGATCGTCATCCAGGGGATAACACGTAGCTTTATCCGGTTTATGCACATGAGCTCCTACTGAATTCCCTGGATTATTTGTATACGTTACATCTCCTCAACTTTCTCCAGTAACAGCATTTGTACACGTCAAAGTCCTATAGGTTTCCATGCTGACTGGTCTTCTGAATCAGGTCCTGACTCGCCAACTGTCAATCAAACGCAGCGTCATTTTTAGCATGCCAAAATTCGGACGTTTTTGTTGACACTGGATACCAAAAAACCTTGAGAAGTTGAGTCGTCATCAAAAGCGATCAAGCGAAGCAGTGACAACAAAATGATACCACCGCTACCACACGAAATCCAAAAAGGTCACAGACGCCATCCATTTTATAAACATGTATACATATATGCGATTGAAAGCTTTTACACAGATTAGTCTGTTGACATTGCTGTGATTGAATAGCGTGAGAGGAATGCGACTTTGGAAAATGTCAAAGGGCATAGAATATCCTTTCACCGTTTGTCACGGGCAAATAACAAGAAAATTAATACACAAGAAGAGCCTGGAGGCTAAATGCCCATGTAAATTGTAGGGTGAAAGTAGGTTCAGACGACAGAGAAAGGCCGACACGAGTATGTATAAGTAATAGCCCTTCCTCACATTTACATTAACATTCAAAGACACGAATCTGTCAAGGTGAGGGCGACAGGAAATGTACATCAACCAAATTGAAATAGACAGCCAAAGCGGCAAACCCAGCCAGTCCCACGCTCTGCAGATCAAAGCGCTTTTTCATTACTCCTCCTCAGCCAGCAGCAGCGCTTTCATCTCTTTGCTAATCTCCGCCTTCGCCAGGTAATTCAAACTTCACGCTGCTCGCACTCTGCCGTCCGCAAGGGGGCGCGCGCGTCGCGCGCGCCCACTCTTCCCTCCTGAGAGCTTGTACAAGTGAAAGCTTAATTAATTTGCAGTTTTATATGGAATTTGCCGTAAACGCCTCTAACTTCATCAGATCTCTGTAAATTCTAGAAATTTCCTAGAAGCGTAGCAGCGTCGTGTTATACCTCTGTAATAATATTTTATGTATATACTTATACTGTATCTTGAGTCTCGAGGCCATATTGGGAATAATGACTCTAAAGTAAGAGTAACTACTTGTTCTTTCTTTGTAGCTCATTCTTGTGTACATTAATTCTAGTCTAAAGGGCGCTAGCGCTATAACGCTATAGTCTTGTGATGATGCCCTTCCTTTAGTAAACAACAAGACGTGAACCGGAAAAAGCCCCAAGCGTGTAAATACGTTAATAATATAAACATAGACTCAACTCCTCTTCTCCTCTGTTTGGCTCTAGCTTTCACAGCTTATGGCCCAAAATTCATCAACTGTATATAAAGAGTAAGCATGCTTTTACATGTAATTAAAATTTAGTGGTCGTCATCAGCAAAGACTTTCACTAGGTCCTTACGTATGCTTCTTCAAAGGGCTGAGGAGGAGGAGGAGAACTAGTGCTGTGATAAACAGTAGCTCCCAGAAGTACCTAACCTAACCTGGCCCCTAAGTAGGTCGCGCAACCTAACCTGACCTGCCAAAGGGGCGGAGCCTAAAGGGTCGGAAATGGAAGACCAACGGAGGGGGGACTAGAGACTTTATCGTAGACTCTGATGGCTTTAATAATGACTTCCTCATCCTGTTGAAATTAGAAGAGACAACAGTAGGAGCGTCACTCGCACCTGCACCAGCGGATAATAACAATTTCACGCTGGATTCACCGGCAGCGGGAGCAGCAGCTGATATGGACTGACAAGAAGGAGAGAGGAGCTGAAAACTAACGCTAAAAGCGTTATCAAGAAGGACGAGAGCCGGGGGAAAAGCCCATCAAGAGCAAAAACAGAGTCCATTATCAAAACACTTCTGCCATCCAGCCATTGAGTTTACCTTGACAAAAACAGACTTTATCCACCGCCAGCCAGCCCTCGAAAGAGAGGAAACAACAAATGGATTTGGACGTTCAAGGAGGCTGAAAGCCGACTAAAACAACTTGCTGTCTCTTCTATCCTCTCATCATGCCGTTTTCGAATGAAACAATGTGCCATTATTGTTATTATTATTGCTTGGCGAAGAGGGAAAGCTAAAGCTACACAACAGGAAATTGCTGGGAGAAGCGTCTAAAACAGCGGCGCTAGATTAACCAAGAGATACCAAAACATTTGGAAGTGCATTTGCAATATATACTTTTGGAATTTGTTCCAAAACATCCACCAGAGATGGTCATTGAGATATTAGTTTCCATGACTCCATTAGCATGACGGAAACTGCAGTCGTTTTGTGAGTTTCCCTAAACGGTATTCTACAACAGTTGCAGATGCGCCCGCCCAAGCATCAGGCTTCCAACATTGCGTTTTGGGCTTCCGAAGTATGTACTGAAGAAACTGAGCCTGTTTCAGACACACTTGTTCACATTATATACGTAAACAAAACTTTAAAGAGAACTGACTGACTTAAAGTTCGTAGTCAATATCAAACGTTATTTCTTTTCCCAAGTTGATAAAGCAAGTAAGTATTTTCTAATAGACATGTTAGACAACTACATGACAGGTTGCGAAATTTGGAGCATACAAACAGTCAAGTGTACATAAGCCCATATATTAAAGCTATTTGTTTGCTTTGTCTATCGAGTTTGTTTCGCATAGGAAGGAGAAGGGCTGAGACTTGTGGGAAAATTTCCGACATGGAATTGCCATAGAGTGAAAGCACCAAGGAGCATATTGCTCAATGACGTCCGCGTACATGTCGCTTTTAGTATTTTTTGAC
The DNA here is from genome assembly GCA_034698345.1 of Sphaeridia pumilis. NCBI lineage: Eukaryota > Metazoa > Arthropoda > Collembola > Symphypleona > Sminthurididae > Sphaeridia > Sphaeridia pumilis. The sequence goes on from JAQGBJ010002264.1 coordinate 5,995, forward strand.
AAAGACCACAAGACTTTTGCTCCAACAGCATATGATATATACGTGGAAAAGTTGAAGATGGCTAAATTCGCTGGAGAAATTTGAGTGACCAATGTTCTTGAAGAAAGGTAGAGGTAACAGGCTTTTTAATCTGTCCAGTTTTTTTTGCTCGATGGTTTTCAAATCATAGAGTTTCTGTTTGGATCTCATGTTAGTATATACGTGGGATATCGAGCATGTCGTCGAATACGATATTTTTCTTGCTGTTTGTTCAACTAAGTGGAAGTAGCGGAGATTTGAGAAGAGAAAGTATAGTAGTAGACTCATATTTTTTTTATCATCATCATCACTTACATCTGTCCAGGTTCGTGTTGAGGCTCGACTCGTCCAGGACATAGTCTGCTGCATCTGTTGAAAGAGCAAAAGAAAGCCATTGAGTACATCGAACAGCTTGTAAAGTTTTTAATGGCTCTTCTTCGACGGCTACGTAACCATAGAGCGATGCGGCGTCGAGTTTCGAAACTCTATGGCTTTACTGCATTCATATCAGCTTGTTTACTAGTGTTTACGTGTATATAAACGTGCTAGAGCTCTTGCATCCTGGTAATAGAATTACATGCATGCTATGCTACTCCTGTGTCGATATTCCATTCCATTCCGCAGCAATCTTTTATCTTCCTGAATGTGTTGGACGGACATATACTTTTACATTGTAAAAACGCTATGCATACAAATGTGCAGAGAAACATGCGAGAATCATATCAAATCAGGAAGTGAGAAAATATACACAATATATATTCATCCCTTCTTGGCAAACCGGAAACTTGAGTAGGAAATGGCTGTTGCCGCCCGAGTGTGCCGAAGAGGAGGATGGTGTTGATGTGTATGTTTTTTCTCCTCTAAGTGAATTTGAAACTCCCGCCCTCTGCGAATGGGGCGCGAGTATCTGTCGTTGCTTGAAAAAGAATGGGCCAGAAATATATAGACTGCATATAGCAGCTGATTGACTTTACAGATTGTGGAATACAGTTCCCTATTCACTGAAAAACTTAACTGGTATTCGCAACTATAACCAAGTTGCAGTGATCATAGAGGAAATTAACGAGAGTTGATACTGAGTAGCTTGACAATAAAGACTTTAATCAATCAGAAAGATAATCTGCAACTAAAACTAAAACTTCACAAACGGAGATATCTCTTTCAGAGCCAAGGATATATTTCTTACCCAGATTGGCAGTGACGAAACTAGTAGCTCTTAGTCCAAAAAAGATGAGCATGGACAAGAGTAGCGACGAAACGAGCTGATCCGCTGAGCTCCAACTTCGTCTGTTATGACACATTCTGCGAAGTTTGAACGACATGATGGCGTTGTTGCGAGAGTATAAGGAACACAGCCGGTATTAATTGGCGCTCGTCTTTCTGACGTCCACTAAAAGAACCAGTATTATATAGTAAGGGCTATAAAACGTTATAGTCGTCGTCGTCTAGGCCTTGTTACCCTGTTGTTAAAGTCACTACCAACGCTTATAGTACAACCGCTGGACTGGAACTGACGGCACTGATTAGTACTAGGAAGGAGGAGGTACGACGGGGAGGAAATCCATTGCGGAACTCCGACTCCTGGCAACTGTCACCTGTCAATGCTTAATGAACTGGTTTGTCAGGAGGATATGACAGGCGAAGTGGACGCTGTTCCACACTGTCCCGCTCCACGTCATGATCATCAACTGCCGCTAGGCTCTTTTAGACCTGTCGCTCATCTATGTGTTTCACTCCTACCGTTTTTCAATCACCAACAGAGGATTTCGTAATTACTCTTCCTCAGATTTGTGTTCCGCAACATTGATTCGCCAGTCGCCGGTTTATTCCTCAAAAATTTAGGTTACTGGTATAAGTTTTCGACTTGGCTTCTAAAAATTATTCACTAAAGCTCGTGGAGCTTAAAGTCTTAAATCTGAAATTACACACACACTCACATATACACTCACATGCACTTGATGGGAACTCAACTTTCCTCGGGCTCCTGCTGGACTTTCTCCAAAATTGAGCACAGAAACAAGAATTGTTTGCTACCACTTTTACAGCTCGTCCTCGTCAGCAGTTAGAAGAAGATGAAGCACTATTAAGATTTCGCCACCAGCAAATCAAGAACATGTGTCCACGATTCCACGCAGTTTCTTTCACTCTTTTCCAGGATCGAGGACAGACAAACTCCATGTACACAAATCCTGAAAGCAAAGAACCAACTCGCTCAGATCGAAAAAGCTCCACAGAAAACAGAGCATCCCCTCACGGCCAAAAGCAAGATTCCAACTGGCACATGGTTCCCCATGTTGTCTCGACATAGCGGCAGCAGAACTACACAGGCAAAATATATATCGGGAAACGGGAAATTTTGCTGGAGAAAGTAGGAGAAAGCCAGCGAGCAAACATTCGCTCTCTTGTTCACTATATACCAAATAGGGAAAATTCTCTCTTTATTCGGTTCGATCTCTTCTCTCTTGGTTGGCGCGTGGAAAGGGTTGTAGAAGTGGAGGATTTCCTTGGACTTTCTCTCTGTTTTGACGAATCTTCTTGGAAATTCCTGAACACGCAAAATTACTACCAAAAGAGACAATACAATAAAGCCGTAGACGTAGAAGCTTCACAGGAGTCTAATAATAATAGGATACGCGTGTGCCTGCCCGTCCATAAATTCAGCGACTGAAGAAGCAAAAGAAAAGAAAACAGCGGCTCTATATATATAACTATTTTTAGTACACCTTTTGTAAACTCCACCAGATGAACCTGAAGAAGAAGTAGAATACAGCGAGCAAACCTTTATGAAAATACAAGGATATTATAGAAGGTCACCACCAGGTGTGCTGAATTGAGCGCAGCGTATTCATTTAATTCGTATGCGGGCATTTCTTGGAAAGTGAATACAAAGATGGATGACGTCGGTTCAAGTTCCAATAATTTAGAAGGAACAATAATTGAAATTGAAACTGCGTCATCGATTATGAAAGGGGACACCCACACGCTTGTTGATTCCACGTGTATAATAAAATATCGAGACGTAACAGCAAATTGATCGAACACTTGGAAGAGTTATACGCATCGGCATTCGTAGATGGCGATGATGTGCGCAAAGATGCGCGCCCTCTGGCCACCACGTGGCTCTTCAAATTGCGAGAGATGCGCAGCATCTCTCGCGTAGTGAAGCATGTTATGTTCTTACTTACGTGCTCCGTCACAATGTCCGATGCGCCTGCAAACCTTCGAAGGTCTCATCTCCTCATCGAAGACCTGTGTATACAATGTTCCAGCAATGTTCTTCGTGCAGCTGAATTTGTGTGAACCAAACCACCTGACTAATTCCATAGTTGATGTGCTAAGGACTGTTGGGCATGAAAGGGGAGACCTGGAAGCGTCTTGTTGAATATATAAGGTCATTTAAATCCTCGAGCATCAATCAAACAAAGTGCTCCTTGTCGTGTTCGAGTCGAGCTTTATCCACCACCACTTTTTCCAAAGCTTTCTTCAACCCTAAACTCCCAAAGATATATATTTTCTCCAAACAATCTTCTCCTCGATTTAAATTCCCTCTTCCAAGAATGAATCTAACGCTACTATATTTTTCTATATAAATATATTTGTTGCTCCTTTCAGTCTTTATCTTAGGACATAAAACTTTGAAAAAACCCAAGTGTTTACTTGGTGTCATTTCCTTGCTTGAAACTCCATCCCGAGTCAGTTGGCAAAAAGTTATGAATCGGCATAAAAAAATTTGAAGGTCCCTCCGGACCCTCATGGTAATTTAAAAACTTTTCACCAAATCAGCGCCGCAATCGGCGAAAAAACTGAGAGTTTCCAAAAGTCCAACTCACCAATCTCACCAATACGTATATATCTCTTCTTTGTATTTCGTTCGCGCGTAGTACGTGGTGGATAGCCAAATCTCGCTTCGATTTCAAAGAAAAGCTTTAGAATTGAACTCATCTAATCTTTTTCCAAACTTGCCTTCTTCGCCAACAACGATGAAGCGAAGCACCAAAAGTTGCTCATCGGTCCGATACAATTTTATTCCATAGGTATGCCTCCTTCTTCTTGTATAAGCTCCAAGAAGGAAAAGGAAAGGTAAAGTAAAGTAAAGAAGAAAGAAGTCGCTCTCGGAGACTTGCATAGAAGAACCCAAGTTTTGCTTTGCTTCTTCTTCTTCTTGTAAGTTGGATTCCGATCGATTTGCGTGGTGAGGACCAAACTGGAAAATATCATGTGCGCCGCTGGCTCTCGCTCCTGTTCAACAACTGCCTCCGCAATCCCACTTGGCCAGAGCCACTTGACGAAAGCGCTTCGCCCACTCCCACCACCATAACAACAACGACAAAACCAACCGCGAATATCATGGAATCCGTTTGAAACCTAAAGCCCGGCCTCAACAGCTTTTAAATTCTCGTACTTCGTTGGAGCTCGAATCAGCCCAAGTGGGGGGGGCTACTTGGGGACCTCCTCACTTCAGGGACCCAGGGTCCCCTAGGAAAGCTTGGTACAGGACCTTCCGGCTTTTTAAGATTTTGGCGATTTAGGTATATTTCTTTTGGTTTTGTGGACCTGCTGGGATATTCCTATACACATCTCCCCCCCCCCTTCGTCGTCGTCGTCTTTACTTTCTACATTTACGTTTAGGTCGCCAATTGTCCTCGTGCAGTGGAGCAACAAAAGGAAAAGATAAACTTGAAGAAAAACGACGACGCGAGATTCAAGGAACAGAAAGGCTGGTGGAGGAAAGCCGTTTGAAATGGGCTGCTGACGAAGAAGCGACCTTTTTGAAATTCCACTGTAGAAAAAGAAGCTTTCTCTGTGCCTTTTGGCTGGAGACACATGTGGAAAAGTTATTGTCGTCCTCGTCCGCTTCCTTGCTCCTTCGTCGTTTTTGGCTGTTGTGTGTGTGTATATATTCTACAATTCTACAAAGAGAATTCCACCAGAGAGAGAAAGTATTGTAGTAGTAAAAGCTGGAAAAGTTGTGCAAGCTGTGCCGTGCTTTTTCAGGCAAGAAAGTCTTGGTCTGGTGTTGTTTTGTTGTTATTTTGATGCGACTGCTGCTCCTGTGCTTCTTCTCCTTCTTCGTCTTCTTATTTCTTCTGCTTGCCCTTTAAATGCGAGTAGCCACGCGTGTATATTTATCCGCATGAATTATACATTTTCCCGCGGTGGCCATTCATAAAGCCCGCCGAGATATGCCAAAGAGGCGACCGATGGCGAACCGCATGGAGCATATTTTATACACGCTTCGTAAAAGTCCTTCCTACTGACGTCTTCCATAAATGTGCTTTTTGACAACTGCTTTCTTGTATTAGGGTCAGGGGTCATTAGGAGAAGGGGCGCGCGTTTTTTGAATTTCCACTTACTTAACCCCTGACCCTTGTTGAGTTGATGATGTATATGAAGCTCAACCAGCTTTTTGTTTATATTTACGAGCTGCCCAAGTCCCCCAGATTCAAAGAGACAGAAAGGGAGAAAAATGGCGCCCATTACTGTTGCCACTGGCCACCGGAACTGTAAGTAACAGTTGGGGGAAAAGGGCCCCAGGGACAATTTGCAGTTGTTGCTTTTTCAGATTTTTCCTTACCTGAGTAGAAGCCTGGAAGGAATAATTTAGTACTTGTCAGTACAGATACGCTGAAGATACTATGGCAGTAAATTAGCTACTTCACATGTACAAAACAGCCATTAAAGTCGGACCGATTCGTGGAGGTCGTATGTAAGCTGCCAAGAGATGCTGCTTCTTCTTCGTAACTTTGTATATATGACCGTTGTATGTATTGCGAACTTCAGAGTCGCTGGAGACGCTCAAGAGGAGCGCTGGCCAAAACGCTTGGCGAGTTCTGAAGTGTGTGTGGTGCTGTAACCCGAGCTTGTTTGTTGCCCGCTTCGATGCATTGTAAGTGTGTATAAGGTTCAGTAGTAATATGCAGGCTGAAGAAGCTCAAGTTTTGTGTAGTGTAGGACATGTACTACGTAACTTATATTCCAGTTTGGGTTCCAGCTCCACGCTTTTGGCCAGAGCATGTCTGAGAATTTATTTCCTCAGTTTTATTCCGGTTTATCGCTTTCTCACTTGCACTTGTTCGAGGCGTGTGATTTTGATCATCCAGCGCGCTCTCTCTCTCTTGTTTATTTCCTCTGCTTTTTAGCAAAGCATTTCCAAAGCCTTCTGTTGCAGATTCTTTTGATGATATTTCGCTGTATAGCTTTTCCTCTTTCTCATTAGAGCAAATAGGAAACATGGACTTTCCACAATCGCTTCTGCCGTAATTGATCTGGCAAGGATGAGGGGATTTTTTCTCATTTATTCCATCTTGAGAATCCTGAGAATCCTTGAGCTCTATACTCTATAAGATTCTAGTGTTTTTTTCTAGAACACTAACAAGGTTCCAGGTTCTCTAATAAATAGCCCTACATTTAGAAGATGTGCGGCGGTGATGGTGGTGGTGCTAATCTGCAAAGGCTATCCCATTATTTTTTGCGCTTCGCCAGATGGCGCTTTATCCATGACGTCACTCTCCATCAAACAACGTTACGTTAAGCTCCTCGGCCCCTTGTGGAAGCCACCTCATTTACGGATTGTTCCAGCGATAACGACAACGACGACTCTTCTTGTCGTCGACCAAAGGCTTCAAGTCCAATGGACAAAACCTCATATACATCACGTTCACAATCTCCATCATAAAATAAACTGTATCTCAACTCCAAGTCAAGCTTGTCCAGCGGCCGGTTCCAGCAAAAGAGCCCAACTCTCATGACTTTCTCCTCCAAATCCATCCAGCACTTGAAATTACGTGTTATATGGAGATGTGACAAAGCATTGGAATATGACAAATGATGGTAAATTTAGCTTGTTTTCTATTCCCATGGATGCCTGCTAAATAACGACATAAATCATGGCCAATGTGTCTCTCCACTACTTTCTCCAGTTCAGTTCGTGTCTTGTTATTGTATATCCTTCGTAGACATGGGCAATGTGTCGTCTACTTTATTTCCAGAAATTACATCCCAAAATCTATCATCTTGAAAATTTATGCCCCTTTGTGACTGTGACCTCGCTGGAGGCCTCGAGCGATTTTGGCCTTCGGTCAGATATACCAAGTAAGTTAGGTCTATCAACTTCCAGTTATCTCTGTTTCTAAAAAGTTTTGTTCCGGGAGTTTTACAACGATTGTTGATTGTGACTTGAGTTCTCCAGCAAAGCATCCCCGAAGTAAAAATTCGGATCCGGACATCGACCTTCCACCAAGTCTGGCCTGGCTGGAGAAAGTGTCCATATGCAATTCCGGCTTCTTGTGAGTGTAGAACAGTAGCGATGACGGCTCTTCTGGTTTACTTCCAGATTGGGTTCTTCAGCTGGAGCTTATATGTGGGAGGACGAGGATCGCCATGGTGAAATGGTGAAAGCTGTGCTAAAAGTAGCAGAGGAACAGTTACACACTTTGACATACACGTAGGCTACGTACGCACTACAAACTTTATGTTATGTTCCCATAGTGAAAGTCTTTGAAGAAAGTATGGTAGTGAAAGTAGGCTGTTGAAAAGGCTTGCATGTATAGGGACAAATAAGCAAGAGGAGAAGAAGAGATGCATTCTGCAACCGAAAGAGAAGAGAGTGAAAGTTGTATGCCGGGAGGGATGATGATGAGCATCGAAACCACATACAGAGTGCACCGAGAGATGCGCACGGTGCTAAACCACGTGCTCAGCTTACGAGGAGATGAGGCACACTCAGCACGCGGTATACACAAGGAGAAAGATGCGCGCACGCGCACCGCGCGCTTAGGGTGAAAGCAGTGATGATGGGAGGAAGATGAGAAGTAGTAGTGAGTGCAAGCGGGTTAAAACACATGCAGCCGTAATGTCTAGAAGGCGCTATGCGAGTGATGACGTTGTATATTGGTAAGATGCTTATGTAATAATAACAACGTGGATTGTTGCATAAAAGGTGAAATATTTCTGGAGCTCAAAGGACAAATGTTGTGTGTGGGTTTCGTGTGAGGAATGAAAGAAAATAAAGGAAGCAGACAGATGCAGACAGGTTTGAAAAGCGAGAAAGGAAACGGACATTGAAAAGAAAGGGAAGGAAATTACGGGAAGAAAGGAGCGACGGAGGGGATTGAATAAATCCTCGTTGGAGGTTTCTGAGTCTGGTTGAGTAGTAAAAGAAACACGGATTCATTACGTGGAAATATAAATGGCGGGGACAGGCTCTTCGTATTGGTGAAAAGAGAAGGTATTAAATATTTAATTTGTACATGATCACATGATCAGATTCAGGCGAATGTCTCGTAGTAAAAAGAGTGATTTTGTCGGCAATTGTGGTTGCTATTGACTCACAGGAACTTGGAACAGGAAGCAGCTGTGGAAAGCAGGCTGCTGAATGAACTGAATGAATTCAATGTAAACCGGGTAAAAGGATACAGAGAAAGCGGAGAGAAAGCTGCGAAAAACCCGAATGTTTACCCTTCGTGGTCCAATTTCATGTCTCTTTTGTATTTGTACTCTTTTTAAGATATATTTGGTTACAGGGACGTTTCAGCAGGAAATTTATAAACAGCCGCCCAAAATGTCAGTCAGGTTCCGCTCCAAAAAACGCACCTGAGAGAGAGAAAAAGAGGGAAACAAATGCGGAACCAGGTTACATGATTTATCAGAGACTGTAATAGTATTTTTGTCAAAGTCTCCCAGGAAGTAGTAAGAAGTACCAGAACACTGGGTTTTTTACCAGCGAGTATTTTTGAAATTCGCTTCTGTTTCGAGTGTTTTAGTGAGGACTTTGGACTGGTCTTGTTGCTTGGTATAGGAGCAGGTTTTTAGAATTTCTTAAAGTTTCAAAGTTACAAGAACTGGAATTTTTTCAAAACACAAGGGATTTTAATGTCAACTTTGGCAGCTCTCATTTTTCAACCGAGATAAATGATAAAATTTTATCCGACATGGTCCCAAGGTGGTTCAGCAGTTCCAAACTCTCGTGAATGCAGCTGCTGCTGCAAACACTTGTAATACTTTTCAAGGCTTTTGAAAGTGTTGAAGGCGGAGCTTGTGACATTTTGCAAAAAGTAAACAATACTTTGCTGTGTGCATAATTTCTGGGCCATTAGGCCACGAGCTATACATAGATGCACACTCCTCCTACTCTTCTGACAGTAAAAGCGTTTTCATATTCGGCGCCACTTCGGAGAACCATCGAGTATGTTTACACGTTGTTAAATCAGCATTGCTGCGTCTGACTGACTGACTGACGGAGATGCGAAACTAATGGTATCAGATTGGGTATTGGGTCACTGGAGCGAATCACAACCGCAGCAGCCACCGTTCTTCTTAGATACCTCGCCGGCTCCTCCGGCGTCCGACGTTTGATTGATTGACAGAGAGTAAAAACGAAGGCGATTTTTCACCACCATCACTGTCTGTCTGTATGGATCCAAATAATGCTTTCTCCTGCTTGCTTCTTTTCGGGTATTCGCGTCCTTCTTCTTTTTCTTGTGAAGCAGTCTTTGAATAGCGAGCGGGTAAGTAAATGCGGGTGATCCGCAAATTCTTCTTCTTTTGTAGGGCCGTCGGTTGCAAGAAGACGTTGGTTTCATACGTCTTCGCCAAGTAGGCTATTGCAAGGAGCTGAGTTGAACTGAAAACCAGCTGAAAAAGCAAAAGAGTTGTTGAGTAAGTGCCCGAAAGCAAACGTCTTTATGAAGGAGAAAAAGAAGAAGAAAAGTCTGAAATCCTTCCTGGAAGAAAAGTGTTTGTGTAGCCGCACAAATTTATCCAATTCATTTCTCCCAGCTTAAGCGATATCTTGTTGGTTGTTTGTGTGGAGAGAGATGTGGAGAGTGAAAGCTTGGAAAGTTCAAAAGGGCCCGTATTTGCTGTACATAGTTTGCTGGGTTTCAGACAAGGGTGAAAGCGGTCATCATTTAGACGTTACCCGGATCAGTAAATATATTCACACAAAATATCTCTTATTCGGATGGTTGTAGGCGATGGATGAGATGGAAGGCAAAGTGGAGCGTGAATGAGAATGCTTGAAGAAAGTTGTTGTTGCAAAATTCGAAGCTTTGAGCATCAGGATTGATTTCGCATGTATAGTGGGCAGCATGTTTTGAACTATTCCGGAGTTTGTGGATTAAAATTTTACTTGAGTTCAAAGCAGCAATTGAAATTTTGAATTTTTATTCTCCGAATTTAAGCCGTCAAGGTCAGCTTGTTTCTGTTAATTGTTTTCAATCTTATTGCTTTTAAAATAGCCGAAACAGTATTTGAAATTCAAGTGTCAACACAATCTGATTCCTTTGTCTACATCACTTCCAGCTCGTCTGGAATATCGAAAGATCCAGGCCTACAGTCGAGTTTCCACAGGTCAGCTTCGGGAATGTGGTCGTGGTTAGAGGCGCTTTTTCTGCCGAGAAGGACACGACGCCAGTTATCGCTGGAGCCGGTTGCGGACTTGTGCGCGAACATGAAGTCTTCGAATTTGGCTGACAGAATTCTGAATTGGTTGTATCGGGCAGGGACGAGTTTCCAATTGATTTCCGCATCAGCTGGTAACTGTACTGGATTGTCCCGCAAAACATAGCGTTCTGAGGCCGTTGTTTGATGTATTTTGTCGCTTGAGTATGTGTTACTGTTAGTGTCGTAGGCGAATAGCGGGAAGTCCCTTTGCTGAACCCGGAAAACGAGTTTATTTTCTCTAACCACCGGATAAATTTTAAAAGGTGTTTTGGAGCTCTGGTCGTTGAAAAGATAAGTAGAATCAGGGTAACCGCTGTCACGTCTTGTCAGCCCCGTCCCATATGCAACATTGGTGACGTTACATTCAGCTTTCTCGCCTATGAGTTCCAACGGTCTCAAGTTGGGGATGAGATTCCTGAACTTTGACCATGCGGTTGAACTGGCAAAATTCTGAATTGGTGGTGGATTTTCATGAATACCGGTTCGCATCGCCCTCTTCGCCAGCTTTACCAGTTGGGGTACTTCAAGGCTTCCCTTGGTCATCTCAGCGTAGACTGCAGACAAGCCGAATATTTTGGTCTCCTTCGTAGGAAGGCCGTCGATGAATGCTAGAATAGCATCGAGTGAAGAAGCTTTCCCGGCATACCGCAGAGAAACAAGTGCCGGAAGTACTTCAAGCATTGCAGTTGAATTGGATGCAGCCAGCATAGTGAGCTCTGGGTAAGACATGGAGCAAGTAATCATCAAGCGCAGGGAAGGATCGTTGAGCAAGTCGTTCAGTTTGGACCTTGCGACTGCGTCGATTATGGTTGCCGCTGCAGCCTCTAAATCGTTCAGACGTTTCACGCTGGCTGCAAGTTTTGTGAGTTTTGAAGTCTCGTGGTTTTGGTTATAAAGATGCATTCTATCGTAAA
>JAQGBJ010002265.1:0-17353 GCA_034698345.1 Sphaeridia pumilis
AGATCCGAAAGAATCCGACTCATATCCATCGCCCATTTGCCGTAGTTCCCCTTATCAAATATTGGCAACCTCAGGTCGATGGTGCGGTCCGTCATCATGACGCCTGACCGCCGTCCAGGGCAAGCCGATTTACTGTTGCCCTGTGCAGATTCAGATAGACAGGTACCTCTTCCGGCGTCTGCCTTTCCAATGTCCGATGACATTTTCAGCGGTGATTGCGCTCGATGTGGTCCTGGGGAATCGAATCTGCTTTACGTTCTTTTTCCCCGTCCGTAGTCCAGTCAGAGTGGAAGGATTCACTTGCTAGAATTCCAATTACGGCTTAAAGATGGGCCACTTATTTCTCTGACTGACCAAGATTCAAATCTTGCTTTCTCCCTATCCTTGCCCTCGTACTTGTTGCCTCGCAATTCGATGCCGCGCCGGATGTGCGACGAAAGTGGTCTTGGAGGGTAGGTCCGCGCTAGCCTTGATGTTGAGTTACGTAACTTCTTCACTGGCTCCAGCCAGTACTACGACGTGTGTCAGTCGGGCCCAGTGCCTTTGAGTGGAAGCGATTTTTGATTAGCGAAAAGTACAACTTTTGCAAAGTCTCCGAGGCTTAATACCAAAGCCTGCTACCATGTAACGATTTGATGCACAGCAATAGCAAAGTCGTTAATGGCAAACTGTTTTATTTACTAAAAACTAAAAAAAACCGGGGTTTTATCAAAACTCCTATCCCTTGACGACGGTATATAAGACCAGAAGCTGAGTTGTGTACAGGCAGACACACAAAATACTTGATCGGGCGTCAGCAGCCCGCTTATATACGGCTCAAACTGGATACAACCCAGCAGGGTAGCATCATAGATAAGCGTCAGCGATGCTTATCCTTCGGTTACACTCCGTGATAACAGAATATTTAAAGTTAGGATGAGAATCAAGATATTCGTCTTGATTCATATCTACAAAGCTATAAATCATAGATTAAGAACATAAATCTATTCGCGCGCTACATGCTTCAACAAAGTTTAAAGTTGAAAATGTTCGAGCACGATCATAGAGTTTTTTACATCATTTGAACAGGTGTCACGTTAACATTAATATTCCAAAATTGACCCAAATTCGAAAATCTAGGGGAACCCACTTGTAGAGTTTTGAAAGGCGGTATATCACATGGCACCCTAGCTACCTTCGTGTAGGGGCATAATTCATTTCTATATATCATACCCCAAACTAGCACCTGTCCGACAGTGTTCCAAAATAGGTCCAAATTCAAAAATCTAAGGAAACCCATTTGTAGAGTTTTGAAAGGCGGTTCGAGTGGTATATCACATGGCACCCTAGCTACCTTCGTGTAGGAGCATAATTGTTTTCTTTATTTAGTATGTGTCTGGGTTTTAACATGTGTCTGTCTTTTTCGATGTCCATTCACAATGCCCGGGAACTTGCAAAGTTTGAATTTCGCGCCTTTCAGTAGCGCAAATGTTTCGACTTTTCTTTAAGTTCTTTCGTAGCAGGTGAAGCGCCTGGTGAAACAGGCAAAAAATCAAAAAAAGTTCAAAGTTTCTAATGACAGGCTTCTAGCTGTTTTTAGCTCACGTAGTTAATTTGCTTTAATTTTTCTTTATATTTGATCTTACTCCAGCTGTCATTGTTGGAGAGCTTTCTACCTTGTAATACTGTGTAGAAATATTGCTGAAATTGATTGGTTTCCAAGTTAAGTTGCGTTGTGAAAATAGCAGCATTTTCATGGTTGTGGTACTTGCTTGTGATTCAGTTTGAAAGGGCAGCTTATACGTATGTATATATATGTCATCGAAGATTCTTGTATGGTAAGCAAGGTCATTTATGTATTATGTTCTTAATATTCAATGAAAGTTTTTGGCTAACATTTGATTTGGCTCTCTCAGAAAATTCCCTTTGTTGAATCTGCCATGGAAACTGCGGCCTAGCCCAGGCTGTGTCATGTTTGGGCTGCGGTTAAGGAAAAAAACAGCAACAAAAATAGAAAATTCATAGGCTCTTGAAGAGCCTATTCTTAAATATGCCCTCCGTAAGTTTCGATCTTGAATCCAGAATTTGTTCCACCTGCTGCTTCTGTTGGATATGTATGAATGAAACTAACGGTTCGTTTATTCTCAGGGCAACGAGTCAGACAGTGACGACTCCGTCATCATTGTGCCTTACGTTAAGCCGAAGCCACCAGAAATTGTTTTGGATTCCGATGATGAAGACCAGCCACCAAAAGACGCCGTGTTGACAAGAAAAGCTGCTGTTCAAGAGGAAGTCATAGTTCAGGTGGATTCAGTACCTGTTCAGAGTGTGCCTGTTGTGATCCAAGAGACTTCGAAAACAGTGGTTGCTGGTCCGAGTGGTGTTCAGGCTGCAACACCAAGTAGCTCGAAATCAAAGCGAACAACGAACAAAACCAACACTGCCAATACAGACAATGGAGAGAACAGCAACGCTGTCGATGGAGATTCACGGAAAGGCAAGAAGAAAAGTCTTAAGAAGACTAACGGAAAAAGTCCCGCCGAAAATGAGGCTGTCGCAAATTCTTCGAAGTCCTCTGATGACCATGCTGACAATAGTGGAAAGAAGAAGCGGAAGAGTAGGACCGAGAATGTGAGTGTTGTTGATGGCTCAGTTGAGGGTGACCCGAGTGCAAAAGTTCCACCAAAGCGACGCAAGAAGGATTCTGAGACTATCCACCCGTCTCAAGCAGCTGCTGTAGATCATTTCAGATTCATGCAGCAGTTGAATCTTTTTCCGGAGAATGCACCGGAGCCAAAAGTGAAAAAGAGCAGGAAAAAAGGAACGTCTCCGTCTTCAGTAATTTCTCCAGCAGAAATTGAAGCTCTGAGTAAGATCTGAATTGAATTCATAAAGACAATTTTGATGAAAGAGACTGCTGTTAGTAATGTATGTTAAATGTTTACAGACGCACAAATCAGCTTTGACATTCAAAACAATCCGATTCGGATCAGACCTTTTGAGGCCATAGCAGATGATAGCAGCTTGGCTTCCTTTGATTCTTCAACTCCACCAAATGCTCCAATCGAACCGACACAAGAGGTTGCTGCTGCAGACGTCAGCATCGGTTTCGTGTCTGTTACGGAAGAGACTACCGGGAAACCAAGAAAGAAGCGGCCGAAAGAACCAATTCAAAATGTTGTTCCTGTTCCTAAGGATAAACCCAGTCCTCCCAGTGCTAAAGTCGTAACAGTTCCTGAAGTCGAGGAGTTGCAAAACCAGTCACGGCTGTCGAAGACCGACAAAAGGAAAGTTAAGACTAAAGCCAAAGCGATGTTGATGAAGGCGGCGAAGCAGAAGGAAAAAAGGCGGAAGGAACGTCAGAAGCAAAGGAGAGGACAAAATGAAACCGAGCGTCCTAGCAGCAATGATGTGGTTTGGACTACAAGTGAAGAGGAAGAAGACAATATCACTACAGCAGAGCTCCAAGCTGTTCAAAGTAACATCATGCTGAATGTGGGAGATGGTAGAAGTAGACTCACAGTTGATCAGATGCGGGAACATGCCATAAGAAAATCGAAACCTGACCCCACCAAGCCAAGAATATTTGACCCTTCACTGGCGTCGCATGGAACGAAACGGTCGGCTAGCCCTTCCGGCTTGCCTCCTGCTAAAGCAAGAACGGTAGGAACTCCAAGAGCAAGAACTCGCCAGGTCGTCCAAGTTCCAACGGAAATTGATATTCCCTGGGATGTTTCTAAAGAGGGGCAACTCGAAGACCGTTCTTTCCCAAACACGTGGAGTCGCCGTATGATGGAATTTTACGGTGGAATAACGAAAGATAGTATCGACCTTGAAGGAGTTTGGCGCATACAAGACAGTGAGCTTCGAATTTTTAATGATTATTTTGCTGGTATTTAGTTTTAAAACTTTTGTTTTTTTCGTAGCCTCTCCCCATCTATGGAAAACAAGAGAGGAGCTAGAACGCTCTGGTATGCGTTCCAACAAAAAGCGCCACATGAAATGCATCAACTGTAAAATGTTTGGTGACCATCTTACAAAAGACTGTCCAAGAAGTAAGGTAAAGCGTTCTTGCTTTATGTGTGGCGATCCGGAAAGAGCACATTATACGGAACAGTTTTATCAATCTAATCATACGGCGTCTGCAGTCAGCACTAAATGTCCGAAGGCTTCGTGTTTGAATGTAAGTGGACAGAATTGAGACGAATTTCGAATCTAGGTAGTAAGGATAACGTTGCTTTATCTACTTTCAGTGTGGACAGAAGCTTCCTGGGAAGTTCATGCAAAGGTGTCAAAAATGTGCTCCTTTGTTCAAATCACAAAATCAGAAATGCCAAACGTGTAAGCTACAAGGCCACAAGGTGAACACATGTCCTGATAACTGGAGAAGATTCCATTCCATTACAAATGAAGCACAGGTAATAAGCTATAATAAAAACGGATCTTGATTGTTTTTTAACTACAACTGTCATTGTTTTGTGATTTGTAGCTGTTGGATCCGGTGATCACTAAATCTGCGACAGAAGTCAAGTATAAAAAGCAGAAGAACTCTTTTTGTCCGAATTGTGGGCGAAAAGGCCACTCGTATTTTGAATGTGAATCTCGACGCCTGGTAAACCAGTGGTACTCTCCTGCACACCCTATGATTCATGGTGAACCTGGCCTGGAGGCATTAGACGGAACCCCTCATCCTGCTGCCCATGTAATGCCGCTTAGAACATCCCGACAGACTTTGAGTACAAGTACCCAACGGATGGCACCAAAAGGTACCATTTGACATGAATTTTATCGTTATTAGCCTGATTCTAAAAATTAACTTCTTTTCATAATCCTTTTAGCTCCCATTCCAGCTGAATCGAGTGCTGTGACCAAAAAGAAGTCCAAATGCGAACTTGTTCCCGATTGTAAGAATGTTGACAGTGAATTTTGTTTCGTTATCAGCCTTTTCCGCGAGGATCATAAGAAGTTAGTTAAAATGAACGACGAGTTGATGTTTATCGAGAAAATCAACAGTTCGTACAATTCTCAGGAAGTTGTTGTTAGCCTACTTCGCAAAAGAGCTCAAATTCACCTGGGAGGGACACATTATTTCCGTTTGCGAAAGAGAATGTCTGAGTTTATCAATAAGTTAAAACAAGAACCAGGTGCTACCATACATGATTTGCTGCCTGAGTTCTATCCTCCACCTTCATCACCAGCAAGAGCTTCCGACTCAAGCCCAGAAGTAATTGAAATTGTAGACTCACTGGAGGAGCAAGTGACTGCAGTACCTCTCGTTACGATAGACGATGACGATGATGATATCGTTTCACTACCGCCCGTCAACAAAACTGGAGGCGTCGTCAAGTCCAACCAAGCTCAGGACACCGAAACATCGAGCAGTTCAACGACGAAATCGAAATCGCAAACCCCTGGGGTCGTGTATCTCCCTGAGAAACCTGGTGAACAAGTTGGCTTTTTTAGCGGTGGTTTCGTAAATATCGAAGGTGAAAAGCGGGACGCCATTCCTTCTAAGAAAAGCAAAATGCCATCCAACGTCAGAACTGAGAAGCGCGTTACTCGTAGCTCAAAGGAAATTCAGTGTACTGCTGACTCTAACAAGCGAAGCGCTGTTGTTACCAACAATCCGGAACCCACTAGCAGCAAACAAGATTCATATGAGTCAAGTTCTACCCCGCAATCATCTAATGTCGTCTCAAACAACTTAGGAGCCGAACTATACTTGCTGAACAAAAAAGCCAGCAACATAGTAGGTCGCATCAGCGCACAGATCAGAGCGACAAGACGGTCCGTGGAAGAAAGTGTACAGCCGAGCTCCACCACAAGTCCAAGAGAAGACGATTCATCCGAAGCAATTAATCGCTCCAATGCTCCCGAATCTGTGGAACGGTATCCTGAAAGTGTTTCTAGTTCTACAGATGTGCCCAAGCCGTCTGCTTCAGCCGTTCGACAGAGTACATCCTTTACCAGAAAGGACGGAAGCGCCAAAGAGCTTGTGTGCGTCTCATCTGGCAGAAGTCAGAGCATATCGGATCCCGACGAAGTCTTGTACGACAGACGAAGAAGGTCCCCGAGGCAAGCCTCCCAGCAGTCTCAAACAGATCAAGAATTCGAATCAATCCGGTACGGTGAGGGTAATCCTATTAATTTTCGCGACATTGACGAGCGACCCGCCTTCCAGACTGGAAACATATGGACAAATGCTATCCAGGATTCTCAGAATCGTCATCAAATTCCGCCGTCTGTGTTCAGTTCTCCTCATCCAATGCAAGGAGGGACATCACAAGTGCCAATGAATGTGTCACCTCCGCTAATGCAAAATTGGCCCATTGAAGGGAACAACTACGGGCCTTATCCTTACGATCAAAATCAATACATAAATCCGTTCTTCCAGCAACCTCACCCCCAGCAAATGATGGGAGGGTGGCAAAACATGCAGCCAAATGATAACCACCCGTTCGTTCAAGACAGTTATGCCAACATGGTAGTTCAGCAGCAACACGATTTCTACGTTCCACCTCCTCAGCAATTTCATCTCATGGGACCTGGGCCAAATCAAATTCGTCCTAACTCTTCTCGGAACTATCGTCCCAGTGAAGATAGACAGCATTTCAGGAATCAGGAGTTTCGTCGTGGTAGAGGAAGGGGTGGATACGTAAGCAGACCTCGAGGTGCAAATCGGTGGGTCCGCCCAACACGATAGTAATGACACAACAAATCTGATTGTTAGCGTTTGAAACTGTAAGAATTATAACTTAGTACTCGTTTTCAAGTAATCGCCCAGCATCGATCTTTGATTAGGAATCTTTAAAGCTTTTATTTTCACCAGTTTATCACAGTTTGTGAAGACTTGAGAGAAAGAAACATCGTTGTTGGCAGTAGGTCTACTATTTGTTTTCGTACATTTTGTCCAAGAAACCATTGATACTTCTAAGACACTGAGTGTAGCACTCATAGAATCCTTCGTCACCGTTGTCCTGTAAGGAAATTAGAAAAGTTAAAGTTAGCCAGGTGTACTTATCGTTTAGAAAACACCAAGGCTTCCATGTTGTTAAGCCTGATATGACGACTGAAAAAAACGCTTTCAAGAGTGTAGCTGTTCGATAATTGTCAGTTATAGACTTCTACCATGAGCAAACACTGCCATTTGCCAGAACTGATCTTGTCCTTTAGGGAATTGACGATTAAATTGATACAAATACTCGAGCGTTTGTGTAGCGTATTAATTACACGATTGCAAGGACCACTAGTTTCATAAATCGAAACTTACATAATAAGGGTCCCGAATGATAAGTTTCTTGTCCGGATCAAACTGGCCCAGCAGTTCTATTTTCCCAGCGTAGTCAGAAGGTGCTTGTCGTTTGATGTCAGATATGTTCTGGTGATCCATTCCAAAGATCCAGTAGAATTTACGGAAGTCAGGGGATTTGAGCTGTAATGGATCGGCAAGAAACATAAGGTTCCCGTGGGCCACTAGTTCTGTTTGTAACTTTCAAGCTGGTTAGCCTACCTGTCTTCCGGTATGATGGAAATCGATATTGTAGTCGTTAAGAACACGGTCAACGCGTTCGTCAGTTGTTCCACCAGCATTCCATCCTAATATTCCAGCGCTGCCAACGACCCATTCATCTTTAAGGTTCCTCTGTTCCAGACAGTTTATGAAAATGGCTTCAGCCATCGGAGATCTGCAGTAGTTTCCTGAGGGCCAAAGGAGACTGGGTTATACCGTCATTGTAATTTCCAAGATTTTAAGTTAAGTAGCACGTGTTCGCATTAAAATTACCTAGGCAGATGAACAGAACAGATTTTTCCTGTGGTTTGGCCGCCATGCTGATCGAGAGAAACGTTGATTTTGACACAATTAAGGCCAAAGTATGGAAAAACTCTAATAGCTGCTGCTCTACAGCAGAAGGAAATTAATAGCACCCGAAAGTTTTCAAAAACTTCAAACCAAACTAACCCAATGAATGTCTGAACTGATCTACAAAAGTTATTTACACATCTAAAGTTCCCGCCAGATTTTCAATGGCGTTTTGCTCGATGGTCCAATGTTCATGCCACAATTTCCAGGATATCAAAACATGAATAGATAGAGAATGTCAAAAAAAGAAATCAAGTTAGCATTCATCTGAAGTCTTGGGTACATATAATTTATTGATTCATCAGACAGAACCTACAGGTAGGTATGTAAAGCCTAGGGTTTTTGAAAGTTTACAAACATGGCTCTATGATCTACATGATTCATTATTGCTTTCGAACAATCCTTAAAATCCTGCTGCTTTTACGGCAGTTCGTTCCTAACTGGCGTTATAGAAAAGACTAAATAGGGAATATAATCCGAATCGTTATGTCGTGATGCCATCTTAAGCACTTAAACAGTTGATCGTTGATAAAGCAAATGAAGAGACGAGGTTTACTCTACTCTGGGGATGAAGGTTTTGCCACTGTAATGAAAACCAGACAATAATTAGCACTTAAAGTTATGATAACAACGGTGAAACATGTATTGATTGGCACAAAACTCACGTGTATGTCTTCTTTTCCTGTGACTTGACCTCAGGCCTTGCCCGGTTGAGAACTTTGAGGAACTCGTTCGTCTTCGCCCTCATCCTCGAATGAATGTACGCCTTTGAACATTTTAGATGATAGTGTAGGTAGTCTCTGAACATGTGAATTAGGTTGATTGTGTTGTCCTTGGCGGCAGGGCTGGTGTGCCTTGGGAACAATACGAATGTAATGTAGCCAATGTTTTCCTGCTGTTTCAAGCCCATGTTGAGCAACTCTAACGGGGGTTCCTTGTGCGAAAATAAAACTTGTGGCGCTGTGTGCGATGCTCGTCGTCCTTCTCGGAACTCTTGCATGAATACTTTTCCTAGAACAATGTCGTCTTCGTCCCGGAATATTGTGCTGAAGACTACCGTCACCCGATCCGCTTGAGCTTCCACGTATCTAGAGTTTAAAAAAACACCATGAGTGCCTTCTGACCACCAAACTGGAGTTCGAGTTCTAAAATTGCATTTTTTCCAACTAACAGTGTCTCATCGTCACGGTAATGAATGACAGCTCTCTTCTGGCCTTCAACTCCATTCTGTTGGAATTCGAAATACTTTTCGAATACTGACGCGAAACAGTTTCGTTTCAGCAAACCTGCTTTCTTGACCACTTGTTCCCAGTCATTCGGCACGTTTTCCAAGTCGTATAGTAAGCTCACGCTGTAACCTACAAGATAATATATCCGCATTAAGATCTTTCAAATTTCCCAGATGATATCAAACTGGTTGATGAAAAAATATTTTTCTTGGATTGCGGTTCTGTATCTTACCATCTTCCGTAGGTGTATGTAAGTACTCGGCATATTCTCGTTTCAGCAAATCATCCGCTCCGTACTCTTGAAGCTCCTCGTAGAATTTCAGCGAAATTGACACCTTGACTTTGGTCTTATCTCCATTATGGTTGGATATGTGGAACAGAACTCCATCGAAATCTGCCAACTTTATGTCCGTAGATTCTGGCTTTGCTCTGTAAAACATCAGAGATATTAAGTTCCATTTTCGCCTATTCAGAAACTTCAAAATCTCACGTTTATAGTCTTACCCTGCCAAAGCATTCTTGAATTTCAGCGTCAACGTCTCTTCCACTATCCGGTTGTGGATTTCCAACAAAATCATCTTGAATTTTCAAATTCGCTTCCACACACAACAAAATAACCAAAAAAACAGGTACAACTATGCCACGCAGAATGTTTGAACCATCCCACGTCTGATTCTTGCTATTTGTTCTATGACTAATCACAACTTTTCTATACTTTGAAGCTGAATTTGATATGGCACCGGCAACACCCTTGTATCTTCTTTCGCCGATAAACCTTTATCTTTCCAACTTGTCCATTTCCTCTAGTCGCTCACACATTTATCAACACGTCTACAAAAGCACTATATTTATTTGTAATCCTTTTGGATAAATGCAAGTTTGTTATTAATCAAACATCCGTTTAATACCACAAGACCACCAGCAACGAAAAATTCAATGCAATTCAACATTTCCTCGACGGCTGATGACAGCAACATCACACAAACACACACACGGCCATCCGCCGTGATTCACAACGCTAAAAGTCCATAAGAGCAGTCGGGTGCGCTCTCGGAATCCCAGTCGGTCGTAGCTCGCCCGGCTTTTGCCAAAAATTCGCATTTCCTTTGTTTGAACCCGAACCGCTTGCATCACTGTGTTCAAGCTATTCTAAATTGCACTTGATTTGACCTTCAAAACACTAGAATTTCATAATCTTAAGCCAAATTCAGAATGTGACGATTGTTATTATGCCTCACTACCGTTATTTTCCGTTTAATTATGATGACAAATGAATGATTTCTATCAAATTCACCTGGTTTTCAGAAACTGCAAGCTTTGTTACACAGTGACCGTCTGACTTGGCATCGCATTTAAGGCTTCTGTAGCTTGAAATTCCATCAAAATCTACAAAAATCTACTAGAAACCATCGAGAGACACAGATCCCGCCAGATTTGGCGGGATTCTACACATGAAAACGATATAGAACGTGTATTCTAATGCATAAACTCAAATGTCAGTGGATTTGGGCGCGAAATTCAGCTTGAAATACCTTAAAAACCGAATGTAGCCTTAGGACTAATTAACTAAAATCGTTAATTAAGATTCTGTGAGACTGCGCAGTGGATAGCGACGCGTTGTTAGTCTGAATTTGAGGGGGATTTGGAGGGGCGCTTGCACCTCTGTAAGTTTATTGACTGGGGCATATGTACGGTATTAGGATTAAAGCTGAAAAAGGCGCAAGACAGCATAGGATAAGGAAACACTGAGAGTAGATGTGATGGTTTGCACTTGGCGGATGGTCGGTCCATGACCAAACGTTCCCGGTAAAGCAAGGCTTGGATACAGAGTATAGTCGGGTGACGGCTATGCTTGTGTACATACAAAAATTTTCAGGAGTTGAGCGCGAGGGATTTCAAGTGGAGCTGCGACAGGTGAGACGTTTGCTGGAGTGGAATTAAACCGGTGGGTTGATGGTGTGCTGGTATACGTGAGTCGGAGTGCATTGTTGCATTACATACAATGGAAAAAACGGCAGGAACCAGGAAAAAGGGAAAAGAATTGGAGCTGGTTTAGGCGACATGATCAGCGGCATTAAAGTTTAATTTAATTAAAGGCTTTGAAAAAGTGAGATCAAGTTGATTGTTGACGGTTGTGTAATTGGTTAACGTGTGTGTATTGATAGAAAGAGCGGATTTTACCGGTATTGAGTGGTTTTAGTTTTAATTGAGGTTGGTGCAAGTCGCATGCTTTTCGGCTTGGGAAAACAACGGGTTTCAGACAGTATTATTAAGTGCAAGTTTGAACACTAACGATTTTTGTTGGTACCCACCGGGTTAAAACGGTAAGTGCAATTGGAATTTGGATGGTTGTTTTTGATGGAATGCGGTTTTGGTATTTGGAGCTAATGAATGGGGTTTGATTTTAATTGCAGGTCAAGTCGAAGTCAGTTTGAGACAAGTTTGACACTATGTCGAACGACAGTGTTGATGATGATACTTCAGTACACGGTAAATTGGCGACTTTGATGATCAAATGGTGGTTATGGGAATTGTGAAACTGATGGTGTTTTGGTTTTCAGACGAAGAAGGTGTAGGAGAAGACGAAGAGTTGGGAGTCGGTACGCCAGGAGTGGCTGATAACGGGGAAGAGGGTGATGTTCCGGTAAGTTGAATTGAAGGGATACTTGCTGTAAGAGTTAATGTGAATGGGAATTGATTTGATTTTGATGGCAGGATGATGATGACGAGGACTATGAGCATTCAAAGAAAAAGTCCAAGAAAGGAAAGAAGAAGGGTAAAGGAGAAAAGTCCAAGAAGAAGAAAAAGAAGAAGAAGGAATCAGATGAAGAGCCTGAAACATCTGAGGCTTTTGACGACTCCGCTCTCGGAGGAGAATCATCTCGGCGAAGTTCAAAGCGGAACAAGACTAGAGTTCCATCACCGACTGAAGGGTCTCCTGCGCCAGCTACTGGAGGTGGAGGAGGAGGATCCGCTGCTGAAGTTTGTGAGCAGAATGGTATGATTGACCCGGAAATGGACTTTGATGCAATTGGAGAGATTTCGGAACAAGAGTTCAAGAAGCTCGCGCGGGCTGCTGTTGTCAAGGAGAATCCGAAAGTCCCTATTGTGAAGGTCATGAATGTGGCCAAAGCGAAATGGAACGACTACTGTGCATACCGTGGGTCTGCTGGTGAGGAAGCTGCAGAGGAAATGGATGAATCTCCAAGTACTCCGTCGGCTGAGGAGCGTGAGACTAGGAATACTAGGAGAAGTACTGGTACTTCGAGCACTAAGAAGCAAAAGGTTGCTCCGTTGAAAATCAAGATTGGCAAGAGGAAGAACCGAGATTCGGATGATCCTGAAAGTGATAACAAGGATTCTGATGCTGAATTTGAGCAAATGCTGCAGGAGGCGGAAGAAGTGTCTAAGGACGAGATTGTCAAGGAGAAGACGGAGACTCCCGGGGTTAAGAAGAAGGCAAAGACGAAGATTGGCTCCAAGTACAAGAAGAAGAAGAAGGTTGGTGGTAAAAAGGATGATGAAGATGCTGTGGTACGTAACATTAATTACTGTTGGAGCTTGTTTTGATCTATGATGAATGGAATCAATTTAAATTGATCTTTTTATGAACAACAGGAACATCAGGATTACTGTGAAGTTTGTCAGCAAGGAGGAGAAATCATTCTTTGTGACACATGTCCACGGGCATACCATCTTGTTTGCTTGGAGCCTGAACTTGAAGAAGCACCAGAAGGCAAATGGTCTTGTCCTCATTGCGAAACTGAAGGGGTTAAGGGAGACGATGATGAAGAGGATGAACACAATGAGTTCTGCAGAGTTTGCAAAGATGGCGGCGAATTGCTCTGCTGCGACTCTTGCCCATGGGCGTACCACACCTTCTGCTTGAATCCACCTTTGAAGGAAATTCCGGATGGAGACTGGCGGTGTCCGAGATGTTCTTGTGACCCAATGCCTGGAAAAGTTGACAAGATTCTTAACTGGCGCTGGAAGGAAACCACTGAAGAGCGTGAGTCGTATTGGTCCAAACCTAAAGAAGAGCGCAAGTATTTGAGGAAACCGAGTCGGGAGTTTTTCGTCCATTTTGCTGGCTTGAGCTATTGGCATTGTGACTGGGTGACTGAATTGCAAATGGAAGTTTTCCATCCTACCATGCTAAGATCGTATTGGAAGAAGGTTGACCCAGAAGAGCCACCAAAGATTGACGATGAAGATACATCAAGTAGACGTCGCAAGAAGCTGAAGGACAATGATCCACTTGAAGAGAAGTTCTATGTCAATGGTATCAGACCAGAGTGGTTGGAAGTTCATCGGGTCCTCAATCACAAAAACAATAGAGATGGATCGATCTCTTACCTCGTCAAATGGAAGGAGTTACCTTATGACCGAGCATCTTGGGAAGATGAAGATCAAATCGGTGAAATGGTCCCTGGATTCAAGCAAGCGATTGAAATCTATCACGAACAGCGAGAAGCATTCGCTGGCGATTCGGGGCTCCCTAGCAAGAAAAAGAAGAAGGGCAAGAAAGACGCTGCGTACAAGTACGTCAATCTTCCACCAGAAAAACCTACATCGGATCTTCGAAAGAAGTATGAAGATCAACCGGCATTCGTGGATGTCAAAAGCGGATTGGCACTTCACGAATATCAGTTGGAGGGCATAAACTGGCTGCGGTATTCATGGTCTCAAGGAACCGATACAATTCTTGCAGGTACGAATATACTAAAATATGCTCATTGTGTTCAGGTTCCGAGGCTTGAGTTGACTAGATCTATCTTGCGATTTTAGATGAAATGGGTCTTGGCAAGACTATCCAGACCATAACGTTTCTCTACTCCTTGTACACTGAAGGACATTGTCGTGGCCCATTCTTGGTAGCAGCTCCCCTTTCGACCATCATCAACTGGGAACGAGAGTTTGCACTATGGGCACCTGACTTTTACGTCGTAACGTACATTGGAGACAAAGATTCGCGCATTGTTATTCGTGAAAACGAAATAAGTTACGACGATGGCGCCGTGCGGGGTGGAGGAAAAGCTAGTCGTGTGAAAGGCAACGTCAAGTTCCATGTCCTGCTTACTTCATATGAGTTGATCTCGATTGATGCTGCTTGTCTTGGCTCCATCGCCTGGTCCGTGCTAGTTGTCGACGAAGCTCATCGTCTGAAGAACAACCAGTCCAAGTTCTTCCGTATCTTGGCCGGCTACTCAATTGACTACAAGCTACTCTTGACTGGAACTCCCCTGCAAAACAACCTAGAAGAATTATTCCATTTACTGAACTTTTTAACTCCTGGGAAATTCAATGACCTGGCTAGTTTCCAGAGCGAATTCACGGACATCAACAAAGAAGATCAGGTGAAAAAGCTCCACGACATGTTGGGGCCTCATCTGTTGCGTCGTCTGAAGGCCGATGTGTTGAAGAACATGCCTAGCAAATCAGAGTTCATTGTTCGTGTGGAGCTATCCCCAATGCAAAAGAAGTACTACAAATATATTCTGACTAGGAACTTTGAAGCTTTGAACGCCCGAAGTGGAGGAGGACAACAAGTTACCTTGCTTAACATCATGATGGACTTGAAAAAATGTTGTAACCATCCGTATCTGTTTTCGGCTGCAATGATGGAAGCGCCTACTTTACCTAATGGCATGTATGAAGTTACTGCTCTAGCCAAAGCTTGTGGAAAGCTGGTGCTACTTCAGAAGATGCTAAGGATTTTGAAAGAGCAAGGACATCGTGTACTGATCTTCAGCCAAATGACCAAGATGTTAGACATTATGGAAGATTTCTTGGAAGGAGAAGGTTACAAGTATGAACGTATTGACGGTGGCATCACGGGGTCTCTTCGTCAAGATGCTATTGATCGATTCAATGCTCCGGGGGCAAAGCAGTTTGTATTCCTGCTAAGTACAAGGTCCGGCGGTCTGGGTATCAACTTGGCAACTGCTGACACTGTGATTATCTACGATTCGGATTGGAATCCCCACAATGATATCCAAGCTTTCTCCAGAGCTCATCGTATAGGCCAGTCGAATAAAGTTATGATCTACCGGTGAGGCTATTACCAAAGTCATGCAGTTTCGGGATCTCATATTCGGTTTTTGGCATTGTCAAAACTTTGTCTCATTTTCAGGTTTGTTACGCGTAATTCAGTAGAAGAGCGAGTCACTCAGGTAGCAAAGAAGAAAATGATGTTGACTCACTTGGTTGTCCGTCCCGGAATGGGTAAAGGTGGCAACTTCTCCAAGCAAGAATTAGATGACATCATTCGATTCGGCACAGAAGAACTGTTCAAAGACGAAGCCGCCGATAGCGAGAGCGCCATCCACTATAGTGATGAAGCCATCCGCGATCTGTTGGACAGAACCAAAGAAGGCATTGAACAGAAAGAACACGTCGCCAACGAGTACTTGAGCAGTTTCAAGGTTGCTAGTTATGTCACTAAAGAAGGTGAAGAGGAGGAGGATATCGAAACAGAAGTCATCAAACAAGAGGCAGAAAATACCGATCCTGCGTTTTGGGAGAAGCTTCTACGTCATCATTATGAACAGCAGCAAGCTGATATTGAAAAGTGAGCTTTCAGGCAGGATACTCTTAAAAATTGTTTATTGGGAATATGAATGATACGAACAAATTTCTTTTCAGATCGCTTGGCAAAGGCAAAAGAGTTCGCAAACAAGTTAACTATAACGACACAAACGACGGTAAAGGGGATGATAACTGGCAAGATAACGTGAGTGACTACAGTGGTGAATATTCCGGTGGTTCTGACGACGATCGAGAAGACGATGACTTTGATAATGATGGTAAGCAACGAAAAGTACAAATCGGTATCTTGAGAATGTCCAAATTTATTACTGAGGTTCTTAATTGTTTTATTGCAGGCGAAGGAGGAAGGCGTCGCCGTCGTGGGATGGTTGGCAGAGATGAACGGGATAGACCTTTACCTCCACTCTTGGCTCGTGTTGGTGGTAATATTGAGGTGAGCTAAAACTTCATTTTTGAAACTTCGGGTCTACAGCTCCAGTGTGCATCTGTAGAATAATGATACACTCTGAGAGCCAGAGACCTAAATTAAATCCACCAGTTGTTTTGAGCATCAGCTGATGAGTTTGAAGCTCTTGGTGCTAAAGGCCATCTGGAACATTCACATTATTCTAAGTGTCATAGGACCTCGTGAATAATTTTCTTTTTTGTAGGTTCTGGGTTTCAACGCCAGGCAACGCAAGGCTTTCCTCAATGCTATCATGAGGTATGGAATGCCTCCGCAAGACGCGTTCAACACCCAATGGTAAGTTGTCGCTAGTAGTTCTTGCTTTCTTAATGATGCTCGTAACTGATAATTTTTACTATTGTTCAGGCTCGTACGCGATTTACGAGGAAAGTCCGAAAAGTGCTTCAAAGCCTATGTTTCTTTATTCATGCGACATTTATGTGAGCCTGGGGCAGACAACTCAGAATCTTTTGCTGATGGTGTCCCTCGAGAAGGATTAAGCCGTCAACATGTTCTGACCCGTCTCGGAGTTATGTCACTTATTAGAAAGAAAGTTCAGGAGTTCGAGCATATCAATGGGTCATACTCGATGCCGGAATTCATTGAACGGCTGTTGGCGAAGCAAGCGGAAGAAGCAAGACAGGCAGCAGCAGCTGCTGAAGAAGAGAAGAAGCGCTTGGAGGCTGAAAAGCTGGCGGCAGAAAAATTGATGCAAGCTGCCGAAGCCACTGGAGATGTAACCGCAAATGAAAAGAAGGAGGGTGACGAAGATGCCAAGCCTGAGGGCGAAGAAAAGAAGGAACAGGATGAGGTAATGGAGACGGATAAAACAACAGAGGATATGAAACCGGATGCTAGTGAAGACGGTAAACCGGAGAAGGAAACGTCCGACGGAGACAAAGCCAAGAATGGAAAGAGTGATGAAGAAGAAAAAATGGAAACTGACGAAGTCAAGAAGGAGGAAAATGCTGATGATGAGGCAAAGCCGTCAGGATCACCAAAGGACAAAGAAGAGGCTAAAGAACAAGGGGAGGAAAAATCTGATAAGAAGAATGAAGATGGTGAAAAGGGAGAAAAGGGCGAAGAAAAGAAACTCAAGTACGAGCCCATCAAGAAGAGAAAGTTTATGTTTAATATCGCGGATGGTGGCTTCACTGAGCTGCATACCTTGTGGCAAAATGAAGAGAAAGCAGCTTGCCCTGGACGTGAGTATGAGATCTGGCACCGCCGTCATGATTATTGGTTATTGGCCGGCATTGTAAATCACGGCTACGGGCGTTGGCAAGACAT
>JAQGBJ010002266.1:0-17348 GCA_034698345.1 Sphaeridia pumilis
ATCAGCCTTTGTCGAAGCTCATGTCTGCCGATATTCGGTGGACCAATCAGGACAACAGGCCGTTTGAAACTCGCGCGTGGGTAGTAGAGCGCCACTTCTTCGTACGTTGGGATTTCTTCCGCGTCGAAATCTAAAACAAGAGTTGCAATTTAAAATTCCCGCCATTTTTTCCAAGGGTTAATTTTTTCAAGCCCCCCCCCTCTCACCATCGTTGAAGGCTGCAGAGCTGTAAGGTATCTTTTTCTTCTTCTTCTTTTGCGTTTTGGCACACAGTAACGTCCCCTTTTTGGACGCTTTTCCTCTCGTCTCGTTCTCGCCCGACAAGGTTTGCATTAGAGCTACCCGCCTGATATAGAACAACGACAAACATAGGAATTAGATCACAATTTACGGTAAAAGCTCCAGAAAAATGCCCCCAAGTGGAAACCGCTCAAACTGGTTTGTCATAACTTGAAAAAGTCATAAAGACCGCTCGGGACCGCCCATAAAAACACCTCGAAACTGCGGGACAAGTTCAGCAGCAGGCCTCCAACTTGTTGTTGGAAGATTGCTTTTGAAATGTCACAAAGTTCTCAAGAAATATGTTGCCAGAATTTATGCTTCTTGGTCAAATTAAAACACTTCGAGTCCCCAAGGAGGTCTAGAAAAAACATCTAGAGGAAACTTACCGTTCTTGGAACGACTTCGAGGGAATGAGGCCTGCGAGCGCCTGGTCTTCTTCACCCTCGCGATGGGCCTGCCACCAGTTGGGGTCTTCTTGGTTGATTACATGGAGAATGTCGCCTTTGCCGAAGGCGATGCCCAGTTCTCGGCATGGAACGTGCAGGTCTTCTTCGGGGTCGTAGTCGAAGTGGGCTCGGACATGGACCTACAATTCAGAAATTTTCGAACAGTGAATCCTCCGAAAATAACTCCGTTCTACATCTAGCAGATCATTACTTGTTTCTAATGGCACTGAAGTACAACATTATTTTGAATTTGCCGCCAAACGTAATAGTACTCCGCCCCCGCTCCCGCCAAAACCGAAGAACCAAATACACCGCAATACCGCGAATATCATCGAAATTTAAAAATTCCTGCGCTCCTTACCAAAATATCCCTCTGCTGCTGAAGCGGCGCATTTTGTGTAGGTACAATGAGAAAAGTTAAGGTGCCGGTCATCCGACTGAGGATATCACACACTTCGTTCACCGACTTCCCGCGCATCTCCACGCCGTTAACTTCGAGGATTTCGTCGCCTTCGTGCAGGAGGCCGCTCCGCTCCGCAGCGCCACCTTTCACTATTCGGCCAATCACCACTGCGTTTTGGGTGTCGCCTTCGTTTCGTACAGTGGCGCCCTAAAAATACATTAATTAACATCATTAACTTCAACTTGGAAATCTTTGACTGCTGACTTCGAAGAAGCTCTCTGAGACGCTCTTTACCAATGGATCCTGAGTCTTTTCGATCTTGACAACTTTAATATGATCATCAGGAGGCTGCTGCTGCATCGACGGCAGCGGTGGCAGCACCGTCGACGGCGGCTGAGGCAGTGACATGGTTTCAGGAACATAAGGCGACCTTATGGCTCCGCCCATTGGACTCTTGATGACTCCGCCTCCTCCTCCTCCCATAATCAGGTCGTCGACAGGCTCGCCGGCGTTCAGCGGCGTCTCCGCCGTCAACATCAGTCGTTCGCGATCGGCAATAGCGTCGTGGGCATAGAGGACGCCTTCCAACTCGACGCGGCTTAGAAGGTCTAGAAGCTCGGCGGATTCTGGCACTGAGCAATTGTAAAGGCTTCCCATGCACTATATAGAAAAAATCAAGAAACCAGGTTAGGTTAGGTAAGGTTCAGGTTAGGTTAGGTTAGGCAAGGTTCAGGTTAGGTTAGGCTTCTTCGAACTCCATCGTACCTCCTGGACAAGTTGGCGCGCATGCGGGTACGTCGCCGGCCTCGGGCTGTTGAAGCACCAGACATGTTGAACTCCGTTATGGACGTTGAGCACCTGCTGGAACTCTGGCCGCTGCATCAAGGAGCCGACGGCTGAAATACTCTCGTCCAAGTTCAAACCATTCTTTCGAAGTGCTGCTTGAACGCGTTGTAAACTTCCCACCAGTTCCGCCAAGCCTGGAACAAAACAATACACTTTTGTAATTTCTCATATCCTCTTGTTTTTGTTTATCTTATTTCAGAGCTGCTATTCCCACCCAAATTAATCACACCTTTTGCACACTAATTTGTTCGGAAGCACACACACCACAATATATAATTTTCGTTCTACAACTCTCTCAAAAACTGCCTCAAGTCTCTGAGAGGCCTCCAGAGCCCAATAATTTCTTGAACCACCTGAACACACACACGCCCAGTTTAATTTGCTCGTTCAAGCAAAACCACAGGATAATTTCTCCATTCGGAGCAGGAGACTCCTCAGCAACTCCTCTGAAGACTGTCTCTTCAGGTCTGCTTTTGAAGCGCTTCAAGAAGCGTTCTCAGTCAATCCTCTCGCATCACTGCATCTTGAACCTGTGTCATTGATAAATCCATGGCATGGAATAAATTACATGTCTCTCCATAGTCGTCTTCCTCTCGTCAGAGTGAAATCAACCCTTTTGCCAGGTTAGTTTCTGAGTCTTGTAGCTTGGACGGTCTCTTCTCACAACAATAACAATTCGCAATAATAATAACAATAACCGCTTTGCTTCCCATCACACCTTCTTCATCTTAACTTTTTTAAACTCCTCGCCACTCTCGCCATTTATTAAAGTAACTGCTTCGCTTCGCTCGCTGGACTCTGTACTCACGAAGTTCCTCCTCAATGGCTCCTGAAGTCGCCATATGCATCGACATAACCGGCTTTGTCCGCTTTGTGTATACGCATTGTTCCAACAATCATCTCTCTTCTTTTGTGTAGCAAATCTCTATTGTTGTGTGTCCACATATGACTCTCAGCTCACAGTAAATCCCAAATCCGTGTCTCACTCAAGACTCAAGGATGATCCGAAGTCAATAAACGCGCAGCATCTTATGGAACTTCACATGGAGGTTCTTATGGACCACCGCCCAGTTCAGCAGCGTTTTTTGTGTGTGTAAAAGCCATCGCCTTCCATGTTTTTATCCCCGTGAAAATTAACATGATTTACGACTTGCCAATTTCAAACTTGCAGACCAACCTCAAACCCTTTTGGACTTTTGCTGCTTCTTCACGGACAATCATCGAGAATCGAGGATCTCTCAAACTTTGAAAAAAACTTGTTTTACTCCAACTTTTTGGCGAATACACGTACATAATAAACCGTAACGGCGGCAGGAGCGGCCGCCATATAATAAACAACATCACTTTGCTCCGCACCGGCAATAAAGAAAAATAATGTACCGATTCCGAACCCATTACGTAACGTTTTTAATGTTTTATGGCCTGTTTCCCCAGAGATTCCTAACATATATATTATATTGTGTTGTTGAGGAGTTTTTCAACAATTGCTCAACATCTCTCGTCCCCAAAATCTGATTCTGGTCTTCGATATGGATGCCGGTCGAAATTGTTTCTGTTGATGTTCAACAGAACAATCAAATGTTATCTTGAAATCGACTTTGTCTATGAATGTTGTTCCTGAACTAATTCACGTTCATCAAAGTCCCTCTGAGTGCTGACAGCTCAATGGACCAAGGTACATAAAAATACAGGCACGAAACGTTATTTTTGCACGACTTGCACCACTTGCACGTGCGGATTTCGCCATGTTTTTTATGTCTGGTACAGATATAAAATAAAATTTAAAAAAAATTATCGCCCCGTGTCATCACTGTTTGCGGTTTCAATCTTTGTTCTCTATCGCCGCCTGCTGACTGACTAAAGCGCCATCTATGCAACTTTGGCCTTTAGAAATCTCTCAATAAAAATCAGGGTGGCTCCGCCGTTTAATTAAAGGAGATTTATGCCGTAACGTCGTAGTAGAGTGCGCCGCTGGATGTGTAATAATGTATGCAATTTATGCAATCTTCCCTCAGACTTCAGACCACAAAGAAATTTCAAACAGATTCTTGTTTCTTTGAAGCAGGAATTTTGCTTCAGAAGCGCAGCGTTGCGCAATCCGTGCGCTTACTGGCTGTGAGCTGATTGAGATTTCTGAATTGCAACATTCCTTCCATACCGCCACTTCTTTCTCCAACCCATAATAAAAACATATATACTAAAATACAAGGGAAACATACACGAGGAATATGAAAGTCACGTATAATTAATGAGATCACCGCGGCACGTCCCTGCCTGGATTACTTGCAGCCAGTCGTCTGCTGCTTTTTCCCTAAATCCTAACATGTCAAATTTTGTCTCTGCTTCTCCTCTACTTTACAAAGCCTCAAACAGAATTACCCGCCTGAGAGACACGAGAAACGCTGCTGCGACGCTGGAAGCGTCGTCTCTTCCCTGTCTAATCAACCCGACATTTCCCTTCCACACATTACCCGCCACCATATACTATTCCCCACGTGAAATTTTCATATCACCCGCATTATTCATCACGCAACTATCCTGCCGCGTCCGCCATAATAACATAACAAAACGCTGCGCTCTTCGCTACTTCCGTATATACGCTTTACAAAATGAAGAATTCATACGTAATTTTGGCCATGTTTTTCTAGCTTCTAAAAGTCTAGAGGTTTTAGAGAGGCTCACGAACATCTGTTGCCAGTTAACGAGCAGAGCATGAAAGTATCAGCGCAACAGCGTATAATACAATGAGCAGGAAGCCGCCGTGTTATGGAATATTATATTAAATTTATCTTATATGAAAAAGAGCCCATATTTTGAACAGAGATTCACTCTGAGTGAGTAAATTCTCGCTAAATTGTTCATCATTGTATATTATACAGTAGGAGCGACTTGAATCTAAAAGCGTTGGATTTTTGGCACTCGGAGCGCGAAACAATTTACTGTTTCAAATGAGCCTAATAACTTGCTCCTGCTGACTGAATTTTGGGTTTTTCACACAATTTCAGTCTACTTCGAATATACACCTTGTATACGCACTTTTACATTTATTTAGCATTTGAGCTGCTGGGATATTTCAAGGTTTTTTCCATCTTTCTCCAAGGCTTCTTCCGGTGCTACTATAAACTGGGTTCATTTTCACAGGAGAAGCGTTTCGATACTCTGAAACGAGCCTACACACTCCAGCTTGAATTTCTTTCATCTTGTGAAAGTGTGAGAGTCTCCAGAGACCTGAAGCAGGAGCAGGTCCAGAAGCCCGTCTGCGTTTTGGGACTTGGTTCCAGGAACTTGTTCCTTCCTCTTCCAGTTGCTTCAGTAGTTTCTCAAAGAATTTTGTAGAACACAAGAAGTGTCAGGCATCACGGCACATTTAGCATGTCACAGAATCGAGCAGGAGCTGTGGCCGTGTACCGCCACCTGGGCAAATTTTCAAGGTCCAATGAGCACTAGCACAGCGACAGCGACACGTTTCCTTCCCACGCTTCCACGTGGAAACAAGTTTGAAAAGCGCCCTCTGGTGGCGGCGCTGCGCGCTTCTCCTGGCCTCAGGCCATCAGCATCGCAGTAATGGCAGGATCACTTTGAGAACAGGACAACAGTTCACAACGGCAAGGAACAATCCATTAAACCCGTGTCGAGCGGCTATGGAATTACACATTACTACACACATGTTCAAGCATCTGAAGTTGAGGATCAACTTTTTGGAGTCATCAAAACCGGTATATCACATACAATTATACGGGATTCACATGATGAGCGATAGTTGAATTGCTGAATTGTATGTCGAAATGGGTATGCTGGTGGGTAAAATATAATGGCGAATGGATGGACAAGGAACGACCTCTGTGGCCTCGGAAGCAGTTGTTCAATTGCCATCAACGACCTTTTCGTTATGGCATTAGCAAAGTGGCATAATGCTAACAAAGTTGTAATGTTGTAAAAGCATTCTTTTAAGCAGCTTGATTTGTTAAGGAAACCAGTGCGTAATGGATCTGCGGAACTACTCAATGTTTTTGAAGGACGTGCTGTCGAACGGCACTATATATATATATTTCATTGCTGATTTTGGCATTTCGGGTCGCTGCGAATTCCAATGCTTTTACTAGTTGCAGTGCACCAGCAGGCGATGGAAATGACGACTAGAAGCCATTAATGCCCATGAAGAACAGACATAAAATTTACGACTCTCGCCGGCCCGTCGAAGGATACAAGATCGTGTACAGTATTTTTTGGAACTAGATTTGCTGATATTTGTGGCGAATTCAGTCATTATGTTTCTGTGTACAACAGTAGACGAGAGTTTGTAATTTGAAGATACATTTTAAAATATCCTCGTCCTCAGTCATCTCAGTTCCAAGTCCGCCAGTAAAAGTGCAAGTTGTTAATGAAGACTATTATATACGTTTTTCATTACCGGACTTGACACTTTTGCTGACTCATTCTCCATTTGGTATAATAGCTTCTTCTTGGAGAGTCTTTTTAAATCTTGCTTTGAATTCACTAACAAAGCCATTGCTAGGCAAAGTGAACAAAGTTCAACTCCATCTTTGGCAGATTCTCTCAATATTCATGAATCCAGCCTTCTTTAAAACCAATCGCCATTTCAAAGCTTCGGTTTTAGTACATCTAAATCAGCATTGTCATTTTTACATGAGAATTTCAATGCAAAAATACATGGGATTGCCGCAACCCTTTTTAAAATGAGCCATTTGCTCCTTGACTTGACACATGTTCATTAGTTCAACTCAACTGTCTCCATAGTCATTCCAATTCTAAAAAGCTATCAGAAGATGCTGGATTTCCACACAAAAATCTCCTTGTCACCCATTTAAACTTTTTAAGCCTCACAGCCGAATTAGATAGCTTTTAAATCCAGTGACAAAATTTACTGACTTCGGAATCCCAAGCCCAATTCGCCTGAAGCAAAACTTTTTTTAAATTGTGACTCAAACTCAATGCGATCCACTTGTAACTTTTCCCATTACGTTTCGCGAATAGCATTATAGCATAGCATTTTTTAACATGAACTTGCAGAATCTCATTATTATTAGTACAGCTCTCGGAATTCCAGTACACGCATAAATTGCAAACTGAACAAGCTTAAAGCGATTGCAATTGCCTTTTCGCTCATCCATTCCTCTTCATATACTTCGAATGAAGTTACGTGATTAGGAAAAACGCCTTATCATCATTTGATCAGCCCTGACGCAGATTCAATCACATCTCATATCTTCAAAGTGGAGCCAAAGCCATGCTCCATACAAATACACATAAATACATACTTGGATTTTCGCAACTGATTGATGCCAGCCGATAATGGCGAAAATTCCTCTGCAAGGCTGCACCAAATGCAAACCACCAGCATCAGCACTTGCACTTCGTGAGATTCCAATCCATTCAGATTTCGAACAAACAATGAGCCTTCTGCAAATCCCCCAGCTTTAGCTTTGAGTTGCCCAAGACTCGCAAAAAACCTTTGGCATTCTTCAATTACAAGAAATTCCTCACGAACTTTTTTGCGGTTTCTGAAACGGCCACATTTGATTAAGGAAAGAAATCTCCAAGGGGAGAATTAATTAATCTTCCACCTCAAACTCATTAACCTGCCTGACTGACTGAGAGGAAGAAAGAAAGAAGAAGAAGGAAGAAGAATTAACAAGAACTGGAATCCGACAGACTTGACAAGTTCCACCGCCGTTTGGGAGACAAATTATTGGCAATGCCGATAGATACAGGCTTTTGCCTCTACCACAACCACGAGAATTAGAAGGCTTTTAATTGAAATACTTGATTTATTGAGAAACCGAGCTGTCCCAAGAGTCTCATGGCGGAGGACTTCGGGAATACAGACTTGATCCTGATTGGTTGCCCAAAAAGAGGATTAATTATCGGTGGTCCGGTTGGTGGTCATGAATGAATGGTCGTCTTTTGTGGTCCCCCGAAGAGCCATCGACGAATCGAAGAGTTGAATGGGAAAAGAGATCCTTACAGCGATCGACCATGGGAGTCTTTAAATCTTTGAATCTGAGCAAAAATCGATCGATTGAATCGGCCAAATCTTACTTGAGTACCAAGCAACGGAGCTCAACGGAAAGCTCGTTGAAAATATATACACTGCTTCAACCAACGCAGCTTATTTTGAGAGTCAATTATATACGTAAACCACGACCACAAAAACCTCAAGGGCACACCTCAGCTTTTTGTGTTCCAATTGTACGTCAAGGTATGTTTTTGAAACCATAGTTGAAATATATCTAAACTTTAAGCGCTGAAACTACGATTTTTTCTAAACGGCATTAACGTCTTGCATATTTTCTTGTACGACTCAAAATCATCGTTTTTAACCGAATTTTTTGGTTTTTACACAATTTTGTAAAGAATCTTTTACTCAAGCTATTGCTAAATAAAGAACGCGCAGATTCTGCAATAAAATTCAACAACTTTGATCGATTTCAAGTCCCTTGAAGTCCCATCCATCAATCCAGCAACAAGCTTTTGCAATCAGTCTGTCGAAACTTGTACGCCGAATGCTGAAACTGAAACTCTCGTGTTTGAAAAAGCTTATTTAGCCCAACTTTTTGAAATTGGCGCCAACATTCCCAAAATTCAGACCTCACTCCTATACTCTCATCATAATCATCATCGACACCCACTTTTCTATCATCTGTCAAATATCTTTCTACTTATTTTTAATCCTCTTCAGCTGTCATCAACTTCAACAAAGTCCAAAGTATCCACTTTCATTAATTTGCCGCAATCTCATCTAATTATTTCAAAAGTTGCCGCCTTTTCTTCAAATTCTTTCTTCTTTTCCCCATTTCCTTTCTTCTTGCTTGCACCAAGGAAACTTTGTTCCTATTTCGTTGTGTTCTTTGGCTTTCTTCGTACTTCTAGGCGCCGTCTTCTAGAAATTTGTTGGTCTTCCTCACTGGCTTTCTTCATTGTACTTCCAGACAGCTCAACGTGATTATTTTCATCACCTGCGATGTCTTTTTACTACATTGCTAATGATCATCGCCGTCATTTCCGTTCTCACAGTATTATTCCTTGAATTTGTTTCTTGAGGAATCCAGAGGAGAAACGAAAATCTCAAGAAGGAAATCTCTGCTATTCTCTCTCTCATCTACTTTGTTCTCTGGAGTTATAAAAAGTGAATTTACTCACTTAATCTCACTTATTTGCCAGCTCTCTTGAGACTCCTCAAGGCCTCATCCATTAAGCTACACTTCAGTATAAGTAAGGAGTAAGTAGTGGAAATATGGCTCGAGCTCCCATAAGAACTACTGGCGGGAATTCTTTACGCTGTTAGTATATATGTAAGTAGAAGAAGAAGTTGCTCGAGACCGATTAAAAGTTGCAACTTCCGGCAAGACGGAATTTATATTTCATGCCCAAGTTTCTTGGGAGACTGTAAGTTTTTCCAACAGCTTTTGCAGCGCTAGACTTGCTAAAAGATGAAAAGTAGATTCAAGTTGGCGGGAAACTTGTTTGAATTTTACCTACTTTTCAGCTTAGCTTCTCTCAAGCTTGACTAAACGCCGCTTTAAATTCACTTAAAGCGAAAAACCAATACTTGGTTGAGCAAATATGAACCTTTTAAAACCGTTTGCTGTTTGGAATCGCAGATCCCTACGAAGGCTTCCTCCGAACTTGTGGGTTTTTAAATTTTTATAAAGCTAAAAGAATGGTGCACTTTTTACAAGAGATCAAACGAATGTTTCGTTATTACAGAGTGAATTTTTAGACTGTGTAAACTATTAAAATCTAAGACGTGAATAAGAAATAAATAAATAAAACCTTTCTCTTGTTTTGATGTGGAGGCGGAATTCAATATCTGCGAATTCGACTTGAATTAAATTGTGCTGCACTTTAATGCCGTTTTTCTTTCGATGCAACTTTTGGCAACCATACTGCAGTTTGGAATTTTAGCGTGAGTTATAACTTCGCTTTACTCTCGTCATAAACATTCACCGCCGTTCAAATACAGAAAATCCTTGAGACAGCAGACTTTTGAGACATCCAAACATGTACACAAAATACACACATGGCTTTCCTTATTTATTCTGCTCTCCTTCCTGATCTGTTTCCCCTTTTATTCTTCTTTTGTTATTTTCCCACATATAAACCGGCTACTAAACCGCCGTCATAAACCGAAATCGGTGAACATGTACGAACAAACTCTACCAGCGCCTATAACGCCCGCCGTCAAACGCCCCAAAACATCGATGGAAAAATTCATAGCATCTGTGTGTGCTGTTTTAGCTGTTCAAATATCCACCGGCTGTCCCTACGAGTTTCTGCAAATCGAGTTGGAGGCAGCTCAACTGTTATTACTATACATTGGTCGTCCGACTTTCGCGAAAACTTTTGGCTACTTCTACTACTGCTGCCAGCCATCGACGGAACTTGATCCGACATGCGAGCGATACAAACGAGCAAGGGAAACATGATATCCGCCCATTCGACGATTCCCAAATGTTGCCAATTTACGGCTGCTCCCGTCCCAACAACTTCTTTACGAGAAAGTCCATCTGGCTGTGGGCTTGAGGTTCCGAAGCTCCAAGTACACTAGAATTTCCTCAAAGAGATACAGTTTTCAACTTTTGTTTCTTCAACATATCTCCAGGCCCATAATCACATTTCCTCATCTCGTCATAAATCTCAACAATTGCTCAAAGTGCTCTGGCTACTCCAGCAACTTCAAAGCCAATTGCCGTGTACCTCTTGGCTGCGCCTTCGGCGCAGCAAACTCACACTGACAACTAACGTCTCTTCAAGTGCTCAACTGCAAAAATCCCCAGTAAATTTCACTAAATCGTCACCACTCGAGTCACCAATCCTGATTTATTTCACCCGCCTCGCCATTATCCACTTCCGGTCCGACGCTCTTCCCTTTTTGGCAGCGCCAAATGCATATACAACTTCCTCTCTCCTCTTCCGACCTTTTTGCCGCAGCACCAAACTTGCATGAAAATTTCTCGCCTTTTGTAAAAACTCACCTTTGATAAAACGTGTATGTTGCTGACTCCTTGTTCCTTCGCTCAACTTTTTCAACTACACAAAACTCCTGATCCGCACCCTCAAACACGACATCAAAAACCGCAACTTTGTAAATACTCTCGACCAAAGTTTACACGGAATTTCTCAACTATTTCACCGACTAATTTCACCAACACGCTATACAAAAACTTTCAAAACTTCACTCGCCAAAAAACACGTACGTTTTAATAGCATAACGCGTATGAAATACATGAAACCTGAGAGCCTTTGCGACACAACGAAATCTGGCTGCGGTGCCACGCAACTTTGAACTTACTTGGACCTCGGCTCAAGTCGAAATGACGCTCAGATAGCGACTGCAGCGTTTCTACTATTTCCGTCCCGCGTCTTCAACTCGCTTTCTCTCGCGCTCCGAAGCGGCAGCGGCAGCTGCCGCTGCCGCTCTTCAAGAAATTTTGAATTTGCCGTCCACCGCTCACATGAATCTACTATAAGGGCCTGCGAATTACAGATTTTTTAAAACCGGCACTTAAATATGACATAATTTTTGCTCCTGTCATTTGTCAGATTCATGGCAATTCCATAAAAACATTAAAAACACTATTTTTGTTTGGCTTTCTATATCGGCGCGTGCCGCCAGATTCCGCCCAATTTCCAAAGCCTTTTCCAGTTTTTTTTGTGTGGAGGAACCACAATTTTTTCTTTATTCTTTCTCTCGACTTTCTCACCCAACTTTATGATAAACAGCCCACTTTCTTCAGCACTACAAAAACAAAACTGCCTTTCCCGATTACTGCCGCTACATTTCACCCCGAACCGAAAAACTCCGGGGTCTCTGGAAACCCGTTCAAACGCCAATTAAAACGTTTACCAGGCGGCTCACGTCCTCAAACGACAAAATCATGTGCCACGTCCTGCCCACTCCAACTCGAATATACCAGCCGAAGAAGAAACACATGTTTCTAAACGACAATGTACAACCGTTTTGAAACCGCTCAAATCTCCCGCCACTCGAAAATTCCATTTTCTCTTCCGCTTCAGCTCCACTGGGGAGCCTCCAATTCTCGACGTGGTCATCTCCGAAAATATCTTGTACGTGCCTGCCTGAATTGGGATTCTTTGGAGTTTCGACGACTCTCAGGCTACTGGAGTACTTCAGAAGCCTAAGCCTGGGCGCTTCGCGCCCAGGCGCTGAGAACCGCTTGAGCGATTCTACTTTTTTTCCATTAAAACTCTTTAGACGCTTTCACTCCTCAACGTCCCAATAGGTACTGGCAACTTTTATCATTTTTCTTCCCCAGACTGAATTAAAGAGGTTGGAGGAACATGACTCGATGTAGTGACTCCGCTCCCGAAAGTATTGAACAACTATGAATCACTCAAATCGACGAGACTCGGTCCTATTTCAAAGTCATGTCAACATCCCGAGGAAATAATCCTCTCTTGACAGCGACTCGTTCCTTGAAAGTTTCTTTCTCCAGGCTATGCAAAATCCAGGAAAAAGGTCGATTTATATATACGAGACCTTTGGATAAATAACATGAGAGAAGGAACCGGGAGAAACTTTGCTACTGAAACGACATCCATCAACATGTAATTTCCTTCGCTATTGCCTTTTCCAACAACTCTCAATTCCGAAACCATGTCGAAGAAATTGACTTTGTTGAGGAACAAATCAAGTCGAGTGGCTTGGGTGCGTGTGTGTGCTTCCCCGAGATTTTTTTCGACAATGTCAAAGTTGATGTTGGACTATGGAAAAAAAGTCCCATAAAAATAACAAAGAAACAAATCGCAAACTTACCGACAGGTTTAGCGGCCATTGCAGCAGCTGTCGCAGCTTCTTCGTCCAAATCGTAAGCGTTGTTAACATAGCCCATCGCGTCAGAGGAAGACATGGGCGAAGGCGTGTCTTCGTCGCGCGCGGCGGCTTCGAGCGCGCGGAGCTTCTTGGAACCGCGGAGCGAAGTGCGCAGAAACTCTTCTTCGCGCGCCAGTTTTTCTTCTTGTTCACGGCGCTTCTTCAGTTCTTCCTGTAATGCGGGCAGAAACTAGGTTTAAATTTGGCGCTAAAATTTCATGGTGTTTTTAATTTTGCTATAGTTGAATGCCGTTTCTTAACCGTGCACAATTTTTTCGTGCAACCTCAAAGATTGAAAAGACGTCATCTGATGTTACCTGATATTTTCGTATCCTGGCAGCCTGATCCTTGGACGGTGACACCTCGACGGCGCCCGCGGGCGCCGTCCGAGGCTGAACGGCAGGTGGCGCTGTCTGCATCGTATTGTTATTTACGTTCCAGCCATCTTTATCACTTATCCGCGGTGGCGGCACGGGTTTCCCCGCAGCACCATTTTGTTGGAGGCCTGAATAGCCCGCGGCTGTGGGCGCAGCGCCAGGCGCTGCGCCATTCCCTTTGATGTTTATGACACTTTTGTTGTTGCCTTTGTTGGAGGCGTGTTGTTGTTGCTGTTGCTGAAGTGATGAAGCCTTGTTTGGCGGGTACCGCGGCGGTGTCTTGTTCCTCGGCACAAAACTGTCCGGCACATCAACCGCCATCTCGCGATGAGGCCCATTGTCCCATTCAACCATGTTGATCATATTGGCATGCTGCGGGTCACGGACGTCGACCACTGATTCTCGGCTAGAGCTCTTGCTCCCTCTGGTGGATTTCCCGGTTCCGGCTGCGTTCACCGAAGACGTCGAGGCTGAAGATCGGAGGCCGTCGATGCTCTCCGAGGAGCCTGTGAGGTTCTTCTTTGAACTGGAATCAGAGTAAAATTAGTTCACTAAATTCCAAAAATCTTATTAATTATGCTACACTTTAGTGCCGTTTTGTTGCATTCAGCTGATTCTAACCACCACGTCAGATTCATCACCCGTATCGTACCCCCAACTCCATCGTTTTGTGTTCAAGGAAATCTTCTTCATTTTCCTATTTCCGGCACATTAAAAGCATTTAAAAGTCTCCAAACTGGAACCCTTCAAGGTTCGCTCGCTTCAAATCAAACCACAGCAGCTTCCCAAAATTAAGTCGCAATTGTATCTCACTGTACTAAAGTTATTGAAGGGCAGAAATACTTGAAATATTTTCGCCAACTGGCAAATTCCTCTAAAACAATAAGGCGTTAATCAGCTGAATTAACACTATCACAAATACAACTCATTGTCAGCACCAGGAGCAAATAACACAAAACTCACATTCCATCTGCTGCCCAGCTCGCTTCACTGACTGACTGACTACTCATCAATTTCACAAGCTGGATTCCAGCCAAACAAGAGAAAAATTCTATAGGGTTTCATATCAATATCAAAATATACATCAATGAATTCAACTACAACACCAACAACAACTGCATCAACTTTTGCAAACAAAACACCTCTTCTCTTCCGCCTTGCTTCATTCAGGTTGTGGACTGCGCTGATAATTTACTCACTTGACGAGATCCATTCTGTATTCTGTATATATTCTCTCAACGCTGAATTATTATATGAACTGCAAGGTATAGAAATATGTCTCATTCCTCACACACTCACTCAATCTCTCGTCCAGTTCTTCTACCTTGAGAACATCTATACGAGTATAGATTACATTATTACAGGTCTGTAATAGAGAATAGAATCAGGCCGCCGAGTATAGAAACGATCTAAAGCAAAATGTATATTCAACATATGTCTAACAACTTTTCATTTATCTCTATTGGGAGCAGGTTCGTAGTTCGTGCTGGAGATAAAAACGTTCTCACTTCTGTCTCTCCATTTACTCAGCACGTAAAAAGAAAACTAATAGCTTATAGTGTGTCAGTCAGCAGTTTCCAACGAAAACAAAACAACAAATCGTTAACCGATGTAACGGCGGCTCTTTATGTCTATCTTCGTTTACGGGAGAAGACATTAATTTTCCTGCACAACAGTAACTTTAAAGCTCACTAGTTTGACCACTACGCAGCAGCAAAATATGCAGCATGGATTATCTGCTTTCAGATTTCCCGATCAACATAACTTTATATAAACGGCACCAAAGTCTAACACAATAAAACCCCTTAAAATCCCTCCTTCGAACTCACCTGGTCTCCTTGCTCCGATTGATATTCGTCGAACTCACAACATCCACCACCGAATGTCCGTTCGTCAACAACACTGGCGAAGTCTTATCACTTGTGCTTGTCTCAGGCACAAAA
Source organism: Sphaeridia pumilis (assembly GCA_034698345.1). Lineage (NCBI taxonomy): Eukaryota > Metazoa > Arthropoda > Collembola > Symphypleona > Sminthurididae > Sphaeridia > Sphaeridia pumilis. The sequence continues at coordinate 15,153 of JAQGBJ010002266.1, forward strand.
TTGTTATTGTTCACAATATAAGTACTGCTGCTCTTCCCACTCGTGACACTCGTTGGACTGGAGGCCTGAAGTGGATGCTGTGTAACGGGCGACCGATTCCCCACCAACGGACTCGTTCCAAGCGGCGATCTTCCCCTTGGCGACGCCGGGTTTCGATGATGGTGGTGGTGGTCAAGGGTATTGATGACAGTCTTGTGTTGTTGGTGCTGAGACCAAGTCTGATTGAGGTTGTTCTCTATAGTGTCGTCCTGAAGGTCGTCGATTTCATCCACAGATTCTCCTTCCCGCACCGGCGACGCTCCTTGGTGAATCGTCACCTGAGAACCTGTGAGTTGGGCGGCTGAAGTCACGTAAATTGGACTTCCGGTTGCGGCCTCGATGAGTCCGTTCAGTTCCGATGTGTTGTCTCTCTCCCCGCCTGACGCTGTTTCGCTCAACTGCAACAAGTTCCAAAATACCCGGTTAGACACTGCCCATGAAGTCAGCTGCCGCTTAAACATGGCGAATATAGGAACTGCGCGAAGCGTAGTTACGCGGCCGCGCTCAGGTTGTCAATGCGTGCATAAGGGAATTAACTGTAAAAAGAAGTTACAGTGGTTCGCGCAGTACTTCTTTTCGCTCATCTCATATGAGGCAACTGTTCAACATGTACCTTGCAGCAGCCTCAATCAAGAAATTCAAGTTAGCCCACACGGGATTTGCCATATAACAAAAGCGCCAACTTTGGTCAACCCGTATATGACAACGTAGCCCCGCCCATGTTTGCCTATTCGAACGTTCAATCGTCCGTTGTGAAATAATGCAACCATGGGCAAATGCATTGCATATTGCATGGCCATTGCCAAGCTTGAAAAAAGCAGTTAACGTTTCCTGGTTATGCATGCAAGTTGCTTGGTAATCAGTAATCAGGTGTGCAATTGTGTAGCGACATGAACAGAAACGAGTTGTGTCAAGCTGCCGCAAACCTATTATAGCTTTCTAACAAACGATTTGTTCTATATTGAATATGCATGCGCGCATGCGCGCATGCCAAGGGCGCGCATACAAAGGTATGAGTTGCAATTGCACTTTCAGAGCTGTCAGAACGCTTAGCTTTCATGTTACGTAAATTGCATTTTAAATGGATTAATTTCAATGCAAATTGATGTGTGTGCTAATGTTGGTCTGGTTATATGTCCGACTGATGCACTTTCTATACTGGCCATATCTGGTACGATTGAGGTGTCTGCATTAATTAATTAATGTTAAGCAATATATTAGATTCTTGTGGAAAAGCTACTAAAACATCAAATGCTAAAAAACGAGTAAATAATTTATAATTATATTAACGCATATTTATTTAAGGCATAAACCACCTCAGCATCAAAATAAAATATGCTGGAACATGATGCCGTTTTCCTGAATAAAGCAACTTCCAGACGTAGGTAGAAGATGATTTCGCGCTGGTATCACTAGATGTCGCTCATTGCTGGTGTTCTTTCTGCTCTAATGTTTACCGACAGCAACTCCTAAAAAGTCCTATATTTCCTTATTGAGCAAACAGCATAAGGAAACGTTATAGCGGTGAATCGTGAATCAGGTAGATTCAGCTTGAACATACATTGAAAGCTTATGATGCTGCTACAACAAAACCTTTGCAGAATTTCATTACGGTAAATGCATCGACTCATCAACTGAATCAACTCACACAGTGAGTCAGAATTCAGCTTAAGCTTTAGCTTTGTTATAACCTCACAACCTTGCTTTTGTAAACAACAAAAACTGCCTCGCTCCTCCTATATAAACCTGACTTCAAGTCAGCAAAGCAAAAACGCCTCTTCAATTCCGTTACCACATAAAACTCCGCTAACTATAATGAAGTAAGCGAGCGAAATCCTCGTCACCGTTGCCGTTAACTAAAGTCATGCTCCTCAACTGCACAAAAAACATAGGTGTTGCCATCGAGTTATTGGCGAAACTAAAGCCAAAGAGCATCGAGTAAATCGAGTCTCATAACACTGAACCTGAACCACACAATGTTAACGTTATGACAAAGAGCGAAAGTAATAACTAGACCGCGGATTCTTATGAAATTGCATGTTTTAATCGGCTGGGATTCCAGCAGCGAAACTTGGCAAGGGTCCGTTTTGATACTTAAGGGCCCAAAATTTCAAGTTTCAAAATGCATAATTTCGCATAATTCTTCAAAACTGACAT
>JAQGBJ010002267.1:0-17344 GCA_034698345.1 Sphaeridia pumilis
TTAAATGTAAAGTTATTATTCTTAGTGGAACGAACCTATAGCGGGCCCTTCTACAATCGCTGAACCGAAGTGGAGAACCAGTGGACTTTGTGGATGGTATTGAAGTATCTTAGAAGATTAGTTGCCTTTTTAGCCTTGCAGGGAGAGAAACTCATTCTGTTCACCCACTTGAATCAGTATGAACAGGTATATATTATCTCTTGCAAAGTTTGAATTTATCAAAACAAACAGTAGTTTGCCTCGAATCAGCTTTGGTTACACCCTTGAATTTGCATCGTTGGATTTTCTAAAGTGTTTTGTTAAGACAACTAAACCTTGAACGTGTTTGTATCAACTGAAAAGGTATACAGCAAGTTCATGATTCAGCCATTACCGAAGTACTTGCTCTGGACATAGGCGATACGCAGGGTACATGCACATTAGTTTTTGCACTGCTCTTATGCATGTCGCCATAAGCTTAGATTTTACACATGTGGACTTGTGATTGTCGCCACCCGTGTATTTAACAGGCCAGTTCTGTTGTTCAGTGTAAATGTATACCTGATGATTCCCACCATAAAAATAATTCAATGCAAACCGAACTATTGCACCAGCTAGCAGTAGATCATTTCGGCCAATTTCGGAGTAGCAGAATTAATCCATTACGAAACAATGTATGTATATCTATATTGGTTGTATCGACATGAACTACAGATGTTGAATATTGTCAGGAATAAGTCCATTGACGGCAGAGATAATTTTGTCGAGTTTGACTCAGATCATAATACTCTCCATTCTCTCTCTCGAATGCACGAAGGTTTCCCCGACAAACACTTATGTACCAGCTCGGCTTTGCTTGTCAATGCTCGCGAATATCTTTCAACTTCACCCATGGATAAAATCAAAATGTCCATTTTGTAATGTTTTTTGTTAACATCTCTTTTGAAGCATTTTTTATCTCGCTTCAGTCGGAAGAAAACATGGGAAATCCCGGTCAATTTTACTGCAACGGTAGTGCGGAGTCAATAACACGTTTTTGTAACACAAGATCCAAGACATCAAAATATTTTGAATGCAAACTTTATTCACACAATTGCGATATCATGACTATTTGTTTGGTTCCACAACATGAGTAACATCCGCTTTTTCGTACAAACATCTGAAACTTATTCATCTATAACTTTAACAACTCAGAATTCTGCAACTTAACAATCACAACTAATTTTCACATTGGTCTGACCCACGGTCGCTCCTTCACTTCACAGTAACAACTTGAAAATCAACAAAATAAATTACAGTAGTATCATCCCACCACCTAACGTTAAATTAACCAAAACAATCCCAACTGTTTTCTCCTGCTCTGTGTATATATATAAAGCTATCAAAATCAACAAAGACGTCATCAGTATTCGATCTCAGCAAAAACCCGCATAATTTATATACCTGCTGAATAACATCCAACAAAACCCAACACCTTTTGTATATAGGAACATTATTGCAAAAAAATCATCAAACATAGAAACGACCGATTATCTTCAGACCAATATATCGACGAATCACACAGAATCTGAGATCAAGTTAAATTTTGACAAAAGTATTTCAAACCCTCGATTGCGAATCGGATTACTTGTTCATAACGATTAATGATATTTACCCGCCAGTCTACAAATTTTTGGTCAAGTTCAGCATATAAGACACTTTTACAGTTCATTTACGCCAATACAAAAATATCTACTTGAAAAATAGAAACCTTTAGCCTATTCTTAAACGCCTAGTTCACAAACTTGCCACCAGGTCTCCACCCATTACTGATAGAACCCTGATTGACTCTCCAAGACACAGGTGTGTGCAACTATTGTTGAAAGCGGATCTTACGTACATATTGCTTCTATTTCTCAGTCCACTTTGATAAATCATCATACACAATTCTTCTAATGGTAAATCAACTAATGATTGTTGGTTCTCACGTGATTGTTCGCTAATACGTGCCTAAGGTAAGTTAGCACGTGACTTCCATATAACAACAAGTGACTTGAATGGTGGTATCTTCTGACAATAGAAGCGATGGACCAAAATTTATAGTCCTTTGATAACGCGATAACAAATTAAAGATATATAACTTATACAGGTGGGCTAATATTTATAAACAAAGTAGACTATAACAAAGCTTTATAGGCTTTTTCAGACGACTAATATAACAGCAACTCCATAAGACACTATGTTCAGATTGTACCTATATCACATTTACAGGTTGTTGATTATGGTCGGTCTATAGACTGGAGCAGGTACTATAAAAGCCTATATTTTTAGGATACTAGAATCATTTACGTATATAATCTACTCGTAGTGAAAATGATCACAATTTTTTTGGAAATTGTCTTGTTTGTGTGTAGTATCTACAAATATAGTAGCAGTTGGCCCCCCGAATCTGCCATTTTTCAGATCTACGTATGAAATTCTACAATTGTAAAGCTATATTCTATAGACTAAAAGACTATAAAAAATGATCAACTCTGTAACGATATGTACATATTCAAGTACACTGAATGCTAGTCGTTTGATGATGAGGACGGGATGCAGGACGGTTTGGTAAAGAAGGACCGCCGAGGTCGAGGTCCATTTCGACATCGACTGAAGGTCCGAGCGGCGTTGGCGAAGATGACAGTTGCTCATCATGGCTTTCAACGTCTATCAAATCTGCAAGAAAAAACATGAAATTTAAGGATTTGGTCAACGGTCAAAAAGTGAAGAGGTCGAAGGTCAACTTACCACCATTACTGCATTCTGAATGCGGATAATCGAAGCTGGACTGATTCGTCGAAGGCGGCGAAGAGTCCAAATTCAACTCATCTTCCGGCCTTGGTCTGCAACTGGTCGTCTTCCAGTGCGTCCGAAGTCCTGAGGCTGAAATGTATTTTTTGCCACAGTTGTTGCAAATGTAAGGGCGTTCGTTGTTATGGAGCCTTTTGTGGAGCTTCAAGTGGACGAACTGGGTGAATTTGGCGGGACATAGGTCGCAAGCGTAGGGCTTTTGGCCAGAGTGAAGGCGGAGATGAGTTTTGAGATTGGAAGTGCTGCTAAATCTTTTGTGGCAGATGTCGCATTCGTGTGGTTTTTCGCCTGTATGAATTGAATTAATTGCAATTAAAGTCAAGTTGGTTTTAATTAAAGTTGGATTGTAAAGTGATTAAACTTACCGGTATGAACCAGATGATGCTTCTGCAGATGGGCCAACTGCGTAAAGCTTTTTGTACAAACATTACATTTGAAGGGCCTCTCGCCCGAATGAGTCCTCAGATGCACTTTCAAATTGGACAGCTGACCAAAAGTCTTCATACAAATGTTGCATTCGTAATGCATTTTGCCGTCCTTCTTTTTCAAAGGGTATGGGAGACTTCGGTAGCCTCTGCTGTTGGGACTCAGTGCTTCGTCGTAATCATCGTAGTCATCGCCGCACATACTTCGGTCGTCAGCGCCACCATGCGGTGAGATGACAAGAGGGGTCAGTTCCTTAAGGGTCGCTAACTTGCGCTCTGCCCCGGCGTATGGAATACCACCGGCCAGTGAGGGGTGGTGAGGGGCTCCTTGGGTAGCGAACATCATGGTGCTGGGGTCCTTCGAGGGGTGCATGGGGGCGGAGCCTCCAAATGCCTTGAAGGGTGGCATTGGTCTACCATCCCTGTCGAATCGTGCTTCCCAATGGTGCTGCTGGGGTAGCTGTGGTTCGCTATGGGGGTGATGGGGCGCTTGATGATGAGGGGCCATGGGGTGGTGACCATGGGGGCCGGCGGTACCCGTCGGAGGGTACATAACAGGGTACATCTGCTGCTGTGGCTGTTGCTGACTGAAGCCATGGGGGCCTGTGGGGTACGGCAAGTTTTGTGGTGGCATACCATTGAAGCCATTTGGTACGTAGTGGCTAGGGGGTGGTGGGGACTTTTCTGAAGTCATTTTTGGACTCTTTCTCGATGATGAAGATGAGGAGGAGTCTTCATTGGTGTTTTGAGAATTGTATCGGAATGACTTTTTGTAAAAATAGGGGTCTGAAGTCTGTTTGGCAACTTCGACATTTTCGCCATTGATCCTTCGAAGCAAAATACTTTCGAGAATACTCGCCGATGGTGGTGACGAACTTCCTCGAAGTGGCTGCAGGGTCTGCAATGGCGAAGTTCTTGGCGAAGGAGCCATTCCGGCAGCGGTAGCCACCAAAAGTCCTTGCTGACTTCGAAGAACTGCTTCTGGTGACCTCCGTAAGTCTTCTTTGGGCAATAGGAACGATACATGATGATTGTGAGACGAAGTTTGGTTTTGGTGATGATGATGAAGCATATGGTCATCATCCGAAGAATGCGTCGACTTGGGACTCAACGTCGACACATTGCTGACTCCACTACTCATACTTCCGGATTTCCTCAAATCCTTCATGATTCCTCCAACGCGGCTCAACTGCAACGGCGGCGAAGTCTCCCTGGACTTGGGCGACAGCGAACTCGCTATCGATCGACTGCTCGAATCCGAAGAGCTCGAAGACGGTACCAAGATGTCCTTCCGGAACGCCTTAGGCATCTTTATCTTGACCTTTCGGAACTCGTTCGAAGGCGAATTCGTCGGCGACGGAACACTGGAAGTCTCCGTCTCCGAACTGCTACTCTTACGTCCTTCGGATCGATCGCCAGGTTTCCCTGAACTGGGACTTTTGGTACTGAAGTCCAAAACATAATTGTTGTCGTAGTCCGAATCAGAAGACTCTTCCGGTGGGGTCATCAAAGCGTCGTCATGGTAACCGTGACTGTGGTACCCTTCGTCACTTCGAACCGATGCGTCAGGAGCCGATGTTATGTACTCGCTCCCGGGTGAGGTGTGACCCTCCGAAGGTGACCCCACGACTGCAGCGCCACCTTGGGCACCTTCCGCAACTTCAGCACTAACTTGCTGACCTGTAACACAAGACAATATAAAATTCCTCTTTAGCGCCTTCTTCCCGCCATTTTAAAAAGCCAAAACTTACGAATCTTTTGCAACATCATTTCTCCCGTCAGAGGGTAGTTCAATCGCTGCGCAAATTCCTTGCAATACCATACAAGTAGCTCTTGATTTGGCATAATTGGCTTCACAGTGTAAAAGTAAATTTCCATCTGTGGAAGGCAAACCAAAGCAAAACCATAAGCGATTTCTCTTATCGTCCATATTTTGTTCCTCCGTTTGTCAACAAAACTTACTTTGTACTGGCACGCAATCAGATTTTGAGAGTCGGAAGAATAAGCCGGATTTACAAACCTCATCCAGTTTGCCTTGTTAACGTCGAAACCGTCAATGAAATGGTTCAACTGGTCTTCTTTGTACACCTGTAATTAAGGAGGAACTCAATTAAATTTTGGGGGACCAAAAAGGGACGAAAATGTGACCTTTGTTAGGGGTCCAAGGTCGCTTGGTTAACGTTGCGCTATGCTATTCACTGTCACGGGCGTTTCAGACACGCTAAGCCTGTATTAAATGTACCTCAACAGTATTTATTCTGTGCATGCTTACAACGTACAGCACTCATGGCCATTTCCCAAGGTAAATCTACTCCAACAACTGCTCTTCTAGCCAACTTTAAAGCTATTGAAAGTCATGCAGAAAAACCTTGAGAAATTTATATGTTTCACTCTCACTTGCAACTAGCTTCTACTACTCTCGATTCTTATAGCTTCCGCTCCTATGAATTTAAACGTGAGTTTAGAACGCTAGAAACTAGAAGCTTGCAGCCTGCTTCGTCAATCGACAATTTTTATATCCTTTTGTTTGCGTATAACTAACAAGGAATCTATTACAGCTAGAGCTGTGAGAACTATAAAATATTTTATTGCCCAAGAGGCTCGAGTTTCTCGTTAAGTTGCACTGGTTAGATTCCGCTGACTAACAGCTATGACTCTTACGTGGCTGGGAAATGAACAAGCAAGTTTCAAAAATCTGCCGCTAGAGGCGCTCCGCGCCTCTAGCGCTTTTCACTTTCCGCTTGGTAAATAACCGCATGACCTTTCTGCATCCTACGTGAATAAATAATAATAATTCCGTCTGACGTATTGTGCATGAAATATGAAAAATACAAGCGTCTTCAAAACGCTCGTGCAATATTTATACGTTGAAAAATTATTGGCACATTTTTTTTCTTGCTCTTGACACATAAAATAGCACAGACTGTGTTTGCTGCCAAGAGGATTTGCAGATGTGCAGACTTGTAAATTTTGCCAACTTTTTTACTGCATCCAGATGCGGGATCACGTACTCGAGTTACGTCGAGAGTGAATTGAAGCGAGGATTACGTAAAAAGTGTATGCAAACCTCAGCCTGACCTTGGATGTCAAATTTAGCAGTGTCTGAGAACGCTGAACGCTTTAACGCTTTGAAACTTACCCTCCAAAAGTACTTTCTACAGGCCGTTGCGGGGACTTGGTCCGGTGAGTAAATGTGACCAGCCAGTGGCCCAAACCGGGTACCTGCCGGAATGTAGTCCCTGCTCCAAACGCCCATGACCTGCGCAGTTGCAAAATTCGACCAATTAAATCTCGGATAACTGCGAAGTTTCAAAAGTTAGTATTCAAAAACTTACATCGTTGAGAACGGCCGAAGGCCTTAGTACGAGATTCCTTGGTAACGATGCTTCCGCCATCACCTCGCCCTCTTGCGGCAGGACATCGGGAACCAGGTATACGGCGAGTTGGTCAAATTCTTCCTCCTTAATATTAGTCACGTCCCAGACTCCATTGTCGCTCACGTGGCTCTTTCTTGGTGATTCAGACTCTACTTTCACTACAGGTGGCGCTGGTGTCGAGTCTGGTTCAACTTTCACTTGAGCGAAGGCGGCGGCGGCCGCCGCCGCCGCCGCTGCTTCACTCTCTGCTAACGCTTTGACGTACATTTTCCTATGATGACCAGGATGTGTTGGTGGGTTCGGTGATGAAGACAGAGGGCGCTTGGGTTGCTCAGTTGGCGACAAACACCTGCTGCTCACGTCATCTCCCTTCTTCTTAAGGCTACTAATACTATTGATTTGGTGACTTAGATGTTGTCGCAAGTATTCAAAACTGCCGCTGCTACTACTGCTCGCGCTGCTACTCTCGGTTGAATTTCTCCGTCGGAATCCAGATCCAGTCTGACCCACTGAGAGGCTGCAGGCGATGAGCTGTTGTTGGTTGTGGTGGTCGGGCGCGCGGTGATGATGGTGACCCTGACCTCCGCCTCCTTTACTTCCTCCAAAACCTTCGACGAGTTCTCCCATTTCCAAGTGCTGGAACGAGAAGAAAAAGAAGCGTTAAAAACACGCGCTTTTACTAAAGCGACCTTTCGCTCTCGAAGAACGCTGCAAGCGTTCTGCAAGCGATTGGCCTTGGTCACACTTTTCGCTCAATGTTTATTAATCGCCAGCCAGCCTCATCTTTTTCCTAGTTGTGCTATACGATTCTGGAGAAAAGATGAGATGAATTTTTGTTTCAACGCTGCTTCAACCCTTGACCTGCATCTTATGGCTCAACGTTCATTGAGTTAGAAGCGAAGCGCAGCGCTTTCAATTGACCAGCGTCTACTATATTAAAACCTTGCTTTATTTACTTCTCTTCCGCAACAACATTGGCCTTGACTAACTTGAGCGTTTGCGAGTACAGATAAACGTGCCAATTTCAAGCGTATTTATAGCTGGTCGTAAATGTCTGTTTGTCAAATGGCTGGCTGAGAGACTGAATCATCATCACTAGTTTTTAAGGCAGGTCTTTTCTATAATCTAGTTGAAGGTGAATGTATTGACGACGCTGATATAAAACCGCAAGGTCGCCTGTCTTCCTCTCCTTAAGACGCAATTGCGTTATCTAAAAATCGAGGTTACTGGAGCTAAAATCTAATTCACTTTTGACTGGAAAACTCTAAAATTTTCTAAGAGAAAAGTAAAAAAATTAGAAGCTTTTTACTTTTTTAGAACCAACTCACCTGTAATTAAGGTCCTCTTCGAACTCGTTCAAGCCGAACCGAATGGTTTCATTCCCAGTCTTGTAGAAACGGATTTAGTCAAAAATTCTCCTTCTTCTTTACGTAACTCTGCCTGTAAAAATTCAAAAAAACAGAAGTTTTAGATTAAAAGCTCTTAAAATTAATTCAATCACTTATTTTTTACTCTTAATTTTAGATGCACTTGGAGATTAACTGCTTTCAATAAAACTTTTACTGGAGACGCGACGATCCTGACTGCCATCAAGTCAATGCTTGAAAGACGCTTTGATCTTGTGCCACATCATCGTTTTGTGTCAACTTTGTTTATGAATCTGAACGAACGCTAAAGTATATTGAATTCAGCTCCAATAAAATATAAACATTAGCGAATATTTACAGTTTCCTTCAGACTAAATGCATTATAGCAAGTAATGCGAACGCTTCTTTGAAATCGAATGTTTTTGTTCGGATCAATCAACAAAAGCTTGGTGGCAATTAACTCTCGAGGTTTTCCAAGAATCTAGCGACGCTTTAACAACGCTGCAGCGTTGGAAACGCTTCCAGCGCTCGAGTTTCCACAGCCATTACTTTTGCTTATAGAAGCCTTAGAAATAATTCAAACCCTTCTGATTCTAGCCCAGAAGCCATTAGACGCCAAAAGCGGGCAAGACAATAGCCGTCCGTCCGATCGCTGATCCTATCACCGCCGCCGATTCGGTTAGTTTTACTTGTCCGGGCATTTAGTTGTGTATACATGACGAAGCGACTGCCTATAAGTAAGTGCCTTGTGCCACTTTCACCGCCGACAACGCTTTTAACATGTAGTATTTTCTCATGTACAAAATACATGTATTTTTGCATATACCTAAAGCAAAATCGGCACCAAAACCATAGCAATCAATCCTATTACTTTTCCTCTCTTGTTGCCGGCAAACACATGTATAATTTTAAGGTTATACAAAATTCTATACTTTCGCCAAGGACTGAAGTCATACAAGTTGACGCTGCTTGCTGAACGGTTGAATTTTCTTGGGGAAAATGCTGGTTTCTTAAAGCGTTGTTTATTTAGCAGGAGAAGAGAAACGGTAATTAGCTTTCCAGAAACCTGAAAAGTGTGTCTTGTCACCAGGCACGTGAACGAGGGTCATGTTACAAGCATCGTCATGCGACATGTCAAAGGTTAGAACGCTGGAAGCGTTCCAGCGTTTCGAAGCGAGTGATTTGAGAAGCTTGAGAGGCGCATTGTGTGTGCCCTAAATAGCCGTGTTGTCTCGGCATGAATATTTAATTCGGTTCTATTCTTCCTTTCGATGACCTTCTCGACGGCGCTGTCAGTCAGGGAAAAGCGTCGTTCGCTTGCAAGGAGAAGAAGGGGAATTTATACGTAAGAGTACACGTAACTTTGTACATGTTCAGTGGTTTATGACTGTCGCCGCCGACTTTTCTCTTTCTCTCTCTATTTGACTGTATAGCCAGGCAACTCTCGATAATCGATAGAAAAGCGAGCCGATACAAGGAAACCAAGCCAATAATTCATGTATATCGTCAGCTGTCAATCAATCGACGTTTTCTAGTGTCTCTAGTAGAAGGAGAAAGGAACAGAAGAAACACTGCTTTCTTCTTGTCTTAATAGTGAATCAAAGGACAAGAGAAAGGCAAGACAACTTTCTCTCTTTTGTTGTTGTTCTTAATGGACTGATATAAGGGGAAAAGCTTAGAGTTGTTGCGTAAAGAGAGAGGTGGTGGGGGTGGGAATATTACTCGATGGTTTGGGTAATTATCGATGGTTGTTATGTGGACACTCTCGGGGCTCATTATATTGAAACAATTGAAGTTACCTGTGGAAAATGCTTATACTTACATTTTGAATCAAATCGGCACTAAACAATAGCATAATTTATATGCAGGTTGATGCAAAAAAATTGCATTGAAGTTTCCTATTCCTTTAAAGCCTGAATTAACCACTCTGTGATTCAGACAAAATTTGCATTAAATCTCCCGCCATTTCAAGTTTTGGTAGGAACTGCGCAGTTAGTTACTAAAATTCTAAACTGTAAATACATGGAGAAGAAAAGCAAAACTCCCTGCCCACCAACTTTTTTTGTTTACTATCTTTGAATTTGTGGGCTTTTGTGTAAATGCTCTTTCACTCCAACGCTTTTCTGACGCTTGCAGCGTTTTAACCCTGCAAGCGTCCAGTAAACTACTCTCATACACAAAAAACACATGCACTCTCTGACTGAACTGTGAGGCTTTTTATGAAAAGCCTTGAAATACATCATCTTCTTTATTTCTTGCCTCCTCATGCACTTTCGGCTTGAAGAATAATAAATCATTCAGCGGCGGCTTAGACTGACTGACTTTCTTTGCTCTATTTTCTATTCTAGAATTTCTCCTAGCGATTATTTGGCCTAGCCAAAACACACTGGTCTGCGAGGCATTTACTTGACCCGATTGACACCTTCAGCGAATTTCGGCCGGCAACTCTTGAAGAAGCCATAGAAGCGTCGGAGCGCTGGAAGCGTCGTCGCTGTGAATATTTCATCAGTCATTTGTTTTTACGGCGCTTACTTGCTTTTAGCAGTGTATTGCTACACTAGCGGTTCCAACGACGCTTTTTGAAGCGAAATAGCTCAAGCGTTTTAGCGCCAAATTTGACTTTCTTTTAAAACTTGATTAGATTCCCATTTCCTTTATATTTTATCAATAGAAGCTCTCAAAAACCATTTTTGCAAAATTGAACGATTTTTAGAGATTTAATCTTATATGTATTCAGGATTCAGAAATCGACTATGTATTTTAAAAGCTTTTTTCTATAAGCTTCTTGCTTGTACACAAAGCTTGGATTTGTCTAGACGCTTTTCTAGCGCGTCTAATACTAGCTGCTTTGCTCCCCATAAAATCTGCACGTTTTCATATTTCTTAGGACGTCTTAAAAATTCATAACTTTGTATACTCCACAAACGAACAGCTCCTCCATCATCAACACTTGAAGTCTTAGAATACAAGAGCAACATTGTGTAAAAACTTGCATATTTTTCACACAGCTTTCTCTCGTTCGCAAATATTCCCACTAAACGGCAAAGCTACTACGTTCAAAACTCCTTGAATTTTTCTTCCCGCTTTCTTCTCTTTTCTCCAGGCCCATTAACGTCAAGGTCTCTCGACGGACTCTTTTTCCAGTTTTGCTTCATAACTAAATCTGGTACAAGGTTTTCCAAGTTTTTGACTGAACAACAGGAGCCGACTGAAAAACTACCGGGGTTTTCACATGGCTATTTTGGTATTTGAATTTTCAAGGTAATTTTCACCTGGATGTACGTGAGTGATGAGGCTGAATGAGTAAAGATGTACGTAGAAGCTTCTTAGAGACAGCGTTATGAAGCGTGGTGAGCAGAAGCGTTTCTAGAAGGCGCTTCTAGACGCGCTTCTAGTTGCGCTTCTAGCGCCACTTTTAAGATCTCCCGAGGAGAAGAGGCAAGGAAACACATGCATATGTTAATTCAATTACAAAAACTTTTCGCTTGGAAAGTTGGGCAAGGCAGTGACGCTTTGGGCTTTAGTGTTTTCGGAAAATGTTTTTTGTTTTGCTCCAGCGACTTAACTTTTTGACCTTAAGGTGGCAAGTTTAGCCTTGATTTTGTCTTGTAATATAATGAGATTTGAGAAAAGCTTATTTTTTGTAAAGTTTTTGTTTGAAAAAGCAGGACTGAGGAGGCGATTGGGTACATGAGATTCGCATTAGTACAAGTGTAAATAAATATTGGCTTGGAGTTTTGATTTTACGTCATTGTATTGTTTAGTAACGCAGTTCGCTGGGGAAGTTGACAAAAATTTATAGAAATAGTTGAGACTTTGTGGACTACGTTCAAGGACAACTTTGACTTACTTGCTCACAGAATGTTTGAAGCAAACCAGAAAGAAGTATCAACTTGAATCAAGACGTGGAAGTTTTAGTTTAAATCCAAACGGCACTTAGCAATAGCATTTAAAAAATTCAACCTTCTGATTCACCTTCGCCAACAATGCCAAAACACAACAACGACGCTGGCAGCGTCTTTCAAAACATTTAAGTCACAACACTTTTGTATTCACCGGCTTTTGCCAACACATAGAGACAACGCGCATTCAAAGCGTCCGCAGCGTCGTTGCTTTCTCTTGAGCGTCTAACTTGCAACTGAAGCCTGTGTTTTTCCCCATTCGCCAACATTGCAATGCGCCACTTGAGGAGCCGGCAAATACGTGAACGCTGCTTGCTGCTTATGGAGAAAACTTTTACTCTCTTTGTAGGAGGCGAAATGGCGTTTGTTTGTGTGTGTATTTATATACAACGAAATGTGCTTTTATTAGCGTGAGTGCGGTAAGTTGGCTCTGCCTGGGTTCTTGAGTTTGGCATTTTTAGACGCTGCGACCTTGGATTTTCGTTACATCAGACGTAAACATTGAAAAACGTAGAAAGAAAATGAGTGGGGAAAATGTTGAAAAAACGCCAATGTCAAACCTTCACCTGGCCTACCTTACTGCGCGCGGTGACAACAAGAGCAAGCGGAAAGGCGGCTGAAGCAGAGGTCGGATTTTGGCACTGCGCCCAGCGTGCCACTTGGACGCTTGCAGCTTCAGAAAACTGACCTTGCAGATTATGAGGTGTGGTGGCGGACATGGCCTTTCTCAATGTTGAGTTGGCGGTAAGCTATTTTTTTAGGAGATTTTCTAGAAGCTAGAAGATGTGTTTTTAGACGAGAAAAAGTGTGTCCTTGTCCTATTATCGTTACTTAATCCTACTCACGTCTAATTGTGATCGTCAAGTTGTCCTTGTGTCATACACGTCGTAGTTGACCGCCTACATTTTCGTCTAGCGAGTCGCGGGTCAGACGCTGCGCTGCAAGCGCTCTGGCGCGCTTTTCTAAAATTTCTAGTTAGCTTTTTTCAAATCTGAGGTGGCACCTAATCTAATCTCCAGACTTAAGAATAGAAATTAATCCTCCTGCAACTTTGCTCCACCGCACCAACCAAGGTAATCTAGCCGACAAAATCCAAGGTCAAATCTCAAAGATCTCGCCCGCCGTATATAAATATTACACGAGAAATAAGAAACACGTGACGGTTTCGCCTTCAAGAACAAAAGTCGCCAAAATATTCCGGTGACCACTAAGAGAGAGTCGAATTTTTCTCAGCGTTTCTCCAGCAAACAAACACCTTGGCTTTCATCTTGGCCTTGCTTTTTCCATTAACATTGACAGAGGCTGCGAGACTTTGACTGAAAGTCACTCATACCACAACAAACAAAACTTTCTCCGATTTCACAGTATCAACTTTCACCTCCAGGCATTGCCATGGTCAGTCAAAACGCTTTTTCAAACCACCTAACCTTTGCACTCCCCAAAGCGCCTTAAAAATCTAGAGGGCGCTGCTGCGCCACTACCGGCGGTAGCGGCAAATTCAAAAACTCTTCAAGACTCTTACCTTTAGTTACGCAATCCTCCGTGATGTCCAAGACACACAAACTACCCAGTAGTTGTCCCTTCAGAACGTCAAGTTCTGACTTTATTCAAAAGTTCCTGTGAATTTTTAAGTAGTAGTTCACACACAGTAGAACTAGCAATTGGTGATTGTCCAAAAATCGGTTGTATTTCTGCAAAAAAACAATAACAAAGTTTTGTTAAACACTGAAACTAACGCTTTTATCAACGACGCTTATAACTAGTCGCTGCGCTGCTGGACGCTTAACAAAAACTAACGATGCATGTTATCGCATTGCTGAATAATATATGACGAACAACGTAAGCTTTTTTTGTTTTTTGAATGTTTTACTCTTCACATTTGGTAGAAGTGCTGGAGTAGCTGGAGGAGGTCGAGAAATTTTTTACTGCTTAATCATTAATATTTAATCCCTCTTCGGTCTGTCTTGATGTTATTGTTAGCCTTCCAAAGCTATAGGCTAGAAGCCAGAATACGTGGAAATGCTGTCTTCACTTTTGACTTTTGTCCAGCTTAGCTTATTTGGCCTATATTTTAAGAACAAAGTCTGGCTTGAGCAAATTAAGTTACGTTGGTACCTGCTACTGCTAGGCGTCAAAAAGCCCTGAGGCTATGAACCACTGTCCATTTTTAAAAAGATAAATGCAGATATAAACGTTATTAAGCCGTCGGATTTAGATGCATGGCTTAAAGCTTATCTCATGGGACTTTTCCTGTACCTTCGAAGAACGTCATCATCAAGAAGACGAGGAATATTTCTAATAACCAAATATTCAGACTTGCACTTGCTCCAGTAAAAAGACAGTAAAAAAGCGCCCCCTGCCGAGCGACTGGATTCTTCCTCCTCCTACTGACTGACTGACCCGAGTAAAAATAGCAGGAGATTCCCAGAAAAGCTAAAAGGTTGGAGGCAAAAATAGAGTGAAATTCCAGTGAAACTGAAATGAGACACATGGAGGTCTTAAAAAATACAAGAAAACCAACACGTGATGAGCTTGAATCATTGAAAACGGAGATGACAAATGTGACAAAATCCATGGTTGTTCAGGAAACTTTATTTTTTAAAAGTTGAATTGGTTAAAATTCCAGGTGCTTTGAAGTAATAGAATAGCTGTCGTCTATTTAATCTCTTTATTCTGACTGACTGAATTGCATTACATGTCATTATATTCGTTCCATCCCTTTATGTCGTTACATTTGCCATTATTGTAATGGGGACGGCTGACTAGACGCCAGCCTGACGCGTTACTCATCCTGTGCGGATTCAAGCGAGTTTAACTGATTTTATGAAGAATAGTTGAAGACAAAAATCACAAAAGTTGGAGGGAAGGGGAAGCACTGTTGACAATATTTCGGACAAAGTCCTTCTTCAGGTCGAAAAATGGTGAAAGTCGAAAATCGTTCGAATTTTAGCGCTAATCTCAAGGAATTAAATCATAGTAACTAATGGATCTAACTGGTCTTATGTTTGTTTACATTTTTGAATCAAGCGCCATTTGCGCTCTGATTGGTTGTTTGTAAACGAACCAGCAGGGCTTGTATTTTGAAGATGACGTTTTGTTGTCGTCTGGAATGACGCACTTTAGAGAATGAAATCGGTAACTTCGGGGAGTTGGGCTTGGACTGTTGAAGAGTGCGGACGTGTGTGATTGTTGTAAAGAAAGGTAAATTGTGGAATAGGGTTTGAAGAAGTTTAAAATGTCCAGTTCACAGTTTAAACCTCTATTCTAGATTTCTAAATTCTGATTTGTCCATTAGGGCACGGCTAGAGAAGTATTACTCGAGTAACTATGCGAGAAAATCATAAAAAAGGCGTCAGCCGCTCTCGCTTTTTACCTCGGTGATACTTCAGTACCGCTTAAATTACAGCCCTTTTACGTGGTTGTATACATAACATGTGTGGGCAGGACTTTTTGCGTTTTACTCGAGTTGGGGTTGTACCGTGGTAACTGATCATGTTTAGCCCCAGCCTTAAACTTCGATACCTTCTAGTTTCAGAACAGTCAGTCTGTCAAGTTGAGTCTGTAACAGTTTACGAGTCAGGTCATAAGTCACAAGTCAGAGCCCAGCTACAATCCTACTTCTGCTAGATCTAGGAACGTAGCAGTTAGCTAGCGGTTTCAGAACCATCATCAGGAATAGTATCTTTCTTACTTTTCACATCATAAGTCGGTGTGTGACTGTGGATGAGACAACACCTCTAGAATAAACGTGTGCTGAACCGTAGATCATCTCTCTGACCAAGTTTCTGCTCTTGAGATCTGATAGGCTTTAGAGACTGACCTTTTAGGACCACTTAGGGTTATCGAAGGTACCCTGTAGGCCTCACCCGGAACCTACCAAACCCCCTTCATTATACACTTGGTTCATACAGCTTCATTGATAAATTTAAAAATCTTTAAAAAACTGCATCTTTCTCCTTCATTCCCACTTGTTCGCGATTAACATGCAAAAATGACATTACGTCAGTCAATTTTCTTATCATAACGACAAATGAGCTTATAGCAAGATGGAGCGATTTCAGGTCGGCAGATTCTCATGTCAGTAGTATAGGAAATGGAGACGAAGAAGAAGATGCAAAAACTTTGAACTTTTATCCTACATTTAGACCTGTTTACCAAACCGAACGGAACAGAAAACTGATCAACTGTTAAGAAGAAGAAGACGTTGTTGCTGATTCAGCGAATTATCACACACACATGTGTCAGTGTCAGTATCAGTTGACTTGAGCTTCGTCAGATTGGATGACTTGGAAATGATTCTTCTCATTTTACTTTTACGTCTTATGCACTTTTCTTGCTCATTGTCCCCTAAAACAAGGGGGTTTTTGAGAGGGGTTTTAATCCACGTACATAATTTTGCTCATCTTCAGTTAATTACAGGTAAGTCTTATGGGAATTCGCCATTTGAAATTGTACTGTGATCGCCACCGCCGGAGCCGCAAAACGCCTTCTTCTTCTTCCCAATGCCAGTTCACTAGGCTACTGGGTTCAAGTTCAACGGCCGTCGGTAACCGAACGATGAGATAATATAATAGTAAATGGCAAAATGGCAAAAACACAAGATACCAAAGGAGATGATGCGAATTCATCATTGGAAAAGAGCAACAACTTTTTCTTGTTTCGCACCATGCATGGTTTCATAAGGTTTCTGCAAAGTCGGCAGAATCTCGAATTACCGAGTTTGTTTCCTTGTTGTTCTCACGGTGTACCGTTGAAGTCTTTGGAGCAAAACGTAGGAATTTTTAGTGGGATTTTGTTAGCGTTAGGAAACTTAAGCGCTAATTGAGAAAAATTGTACAATTTAGCAACAAAGCTTGAGCAACTTGGAGTTATTCCAAGGAGAAATTAAGAGTTTTTGTCTAAACTTTTCCTGGTTGGCGCTTCTAGTTTCCTAGTTGACCTTAATGACCTACGGAATTGCATTTTCTGCAGCTGTTCAAGGTCAAGGTATGCATCAGAGTTTGTTGAACCATGTCACATGTGTGACCCTTGGTGTTGACCCCAGGGAACTAAAGGTTATAGTGTTTTCCAGAAGAGAGGGAATCGAGAAGAGGCATTGAGTAAAAAGTCATAGAGTTCATTTTGGAGCGATACTGGATACCAGCGCGCTCGAGTTTCGCGGGTTAATTAATGGCATATCAGCTGGCAGATCAATTCGAAGAGATGTGAGTTAAGCAAAAATATTCCTGATATCGAATTCTTGAAGAAATTTGATCGAAGTTCATAAATAATCACCAGCAAAATGTGAAAAAATACGGAAGCTATTGCGCAGTTGTGTAATTGTGTAACTAACAGGTGAAAAATGCACAAGCAAATAAAGGCCTGCAAGCGGTTTCAATTGTGTGGAAACCGACAAAATCCAGAAGCGTCATCGACAAACTTCCGGCTTATCCACAACAATAGCGAAACGCTTTTGTCAAACT
>JAQGBJ010002268.1:0-17338 GCA_034698345.1 Sphaeridia pumilis
GAGTGTGGTAAAAGTTGTAACCTTTACTTGATTTTGGATAGAAAATTAATTCAGGTGCGTTTGAAGTGCGTGGGTGTAAATTAAATGTTATTACAGTTGTGGATATTGTTTCCAATATTTTTTGTGTGGTCAATTTAGTTCGAGAATGATCAAAAAATATACGTAATAAATAAAACGTTAATAAAGCAAGCTCACTCAGTAAGTCTGTCTGACATTATTAAAGACCTTCGGTTTTTTTCCATCTTGGAAAATGAACAAGACTTGTGCTTTTTGAAGATACAAAAAATATTATATGTACTTGTCCTTGTGTACCTTTTGGATGTCATGTAAAGAAAGAATCAATTTCAGTCAGGTGATATATTTAATATTGTATGTACTCAATGTAACGGTGACATGGGGTTCCGGTGATAGATTTTTGTCAATTTTATTGTGAGGACATATGAGATTGATGATAAAGTTGTTTAGAAGGTGAATCAATTTTTTGACGGCAAAACAATCATGACATATGCTCGTCCTATAGTACAGGCAGACGTTTTTTCGGTTTTTGAATGCACGTGTTCCTACTGTGCCAAACGAGATTACAAATATTGTTACAAAAATATCGCATTAAATGGCATGTTTGCTGTTATGTATATATGTGTACAACAAAGTTGAATAAAGCTCGACATTGTTTCGTCGTCGTCACCTTTTGAAGCCGTGGAAGAAACTCAATTTATTCGGGTAAATATATGCCTACAATATTAGTTGCATTTCGGAACTACAAACTGAACCACTCAAAAAATCTGCAATATACAGGTTGAACTTTTAGCTCAACTGACTATCAACAAGACATAATATTTTGGCCATCAA
The DNA here is from genome assembly GCA_034698345.1 of Sphaeridia pumilis. Lineage (NCBI taxonomy): Eukaryota > Metazoa > Arthropoda > Collembola > Symphypleona > Sminthurididae > Sphaeridia > Sphaeridia pumilis. The sequence goes on from JAQGBJ010002268.1 coordinate 850, forward strand.
ATGTCCACAATTAACTTTATAATCTATATGCCAGCATGCTATTGATTATTGATGTATTAATGAATTCGCTACTATGTAAAGCTTTAGTAAATACACCTCTCGAACAATTTGCAACGTTTTCAAGTTTTTTAAATCTAATATAGCCGGTACAACCAGCGTTTTCTATAGACAAACTACTTTACAACTACTACATTTCATCCTCCTTTGGCTACACACAGGTCAAATAGTTTTTCAACATTTTTAAGGTTATGATTCGTTCCAGCAGTTTTACTTCCGTCTGGTATCGTCCTCCTTGGACTGTTGTTCATGAAGTTGTCTCATGTCCGATGCTCGCTGAGCAGCCATAGCCTGTGCAAAATCAAATATTTCAATGCTGGTACCAACAGGCACACAAATAATTTTACCAAATCCAATGGTCCCTTACCCATTCAAGAAAGTATGGAGAAAGCCTCGCAGGATTGAACTGCCTACGTCCTTCAGAAGCAGGTCCAGAAAACATCTCAGCTTTTGATGGGTACGCAGCAAAGTTGGGCAGGTCAACAGCAGAAGCAGATGGAACCCAGTCCGATGGAGCTGCAACTTCCGCACGCTTACCGTGTGCGCCGAAGCATGAGTGCCCGAAGCGACTGCAGCCCGCTGCAAAAATCCAAAATTGCCAAAAAAAGTCATCAATTCTGTAATTAGAAGCACTACTACATCTCCAATATAAATGTGTACAAATTGTATGATTTTTTCATAAGGTTTCAGTGTCATGAAGCTCAGCTCAATTCAATTATGCCAACTGTAAAAATTTATTAGTGACTCGCAGAAGTATGTGACGTTCCACATGTCAAAAAACACTTTTTTCGAAGTTAAAAAATATTGTGTACAATGGCGAAAGGTGCAATAAAAGATGATTTTAATTTCGCCAAGCCATCTCCAGGAAAATGAACACAAAGAACTATTATATAGAGCTTCCGGAAAAAATACAAGGGAAAACATCACCTTTGGCACAGTTACAATGTCATACAGATGGATGATTCTGCAAGTGGAGTGAAAGCGTCAAAAGCGTCGTATATGGGCAATGTGAAAGCGACAAAGATGTCGTATCATCGCCTTAATCTCCATCATCATCACCTCATAAAGCGGCTATTATCATTATTATCAGCGCTCGTTTATACGCCTACCTACTTGCTCAAGTTTCACCACGCGTTTGTCTGTCGTCATAATATACTTGTTGATTCTCATATCTTTTGTCTGTCCGTAATGCAGTCGCCGCCACTCTACTTGAGTACTTTTTCCACTTCCCCTGTACTTAGTTTCTCCATTAAATTTCAGTCCTTAAAGTGTACTCCATTCTTGATATTTCTCTGATGGTTTCATATATATACCCTTCGCTCAAGAAATAAAATCTGTCATAATTTTAAAAATCTCTGCCGTCATTTACAGGTACTCTAGAATTTATACAATTGTTAAATATCGTTCAACTCTTTTTCCTAGAATAACCCACAATGTGGTAACGTAAAAATTGTCAAAAAGAATTTAGCTTTGATCTTGTAACGATTCTTTCAAACCAGGAAAATATTTCAGACACGGACCGATATTAAAAACATTTTTAAATCCGCAAAAGGTCATAGCCATAATATATACTTTAATCATCATCGTCGCCAATATTGAATTCAACTCAAATCCCAGCCCACCTTTCCAATTTAATAACCGTTGACATACTTCATTCTCCGTTCTCCGCTATTGTGTAACATTATTTATTGGCTTCAACAAAAATTTCCAAACGCTCTTAACGCCCACAAGGCTCAAGCTTCCAAATGCCCCCAAAACGAGATAATAGCGCCAGCGCCTACATGAGGCGAGAAACGAAATTAAATTTTCGCAAGCCATCATGTCTCGTTACTATCAACAATGACATTCTAAGGGCTCATGATTTTGGAACCAACGTCAAATAATGCTTTTCTACCCACCTAAATCCCTATCATAATGCACATGAACGGTAAACCATCTAAAAACACCTGATGGAATTTCATAAACGAGGCTTTCTCGCTTTTCAAGAAATAAACCCATCAAAATATCAGCAGTAAGTCGAAGAGACAAGATTGTACCTAGAATCTTGCGCTAGAAAAATTTCTAGAACACGAAAACAGTACTGCATACGTACTTGCTCATTGTATCTCTGGCAACAACAAACCCTATTTGTGACGTCACCAAAAGAAGAAGCTTCTTATGGAAGCGCTATTTCGACCATCATAACTTGCAGTTGCTTTTGACGCCAACGGGTACCCAGCAAATGGACTTTGTATTCAACGAGTTATGACATTAGTGCGACCTTTTCCTTTTCTCTTCAAGACAACAAATCGTATTAGTATGGGTTTTTAGACAAGCCAACCAAGAACCAGGTCTTTTGTCAACGTGCAGATTCAAGTATCAATTTGGAGCCATCAACAGAGAAAACGCCATTAAAACAACATGAAGTGACAGCTTCTCCAAGTATTGCTCAACACTTTGCAAAGTCCATGGTTGTTTTGTGGTTGTTTTGTGAGAGTTGTGGTTTCAGCAAGGTTTCACCATTATTGGGTCATTTGGGGCAGCTCGGGAAAGTTTCCCCGCTATTAGAAATCCGGAGCCCGGGTCTCTTGTGAAGTTCAAGGGAAATCAAGTGCATAAAATATTCACGCCAACTATAAACTTGTGGCTAAATTAATTTCAAGCCAGAATGCATACAAGGATGCATCAAAAAGTCCAGCACAAGGCCTCACAACCAACTTGTTTGCGGAGCAACAAAATTCGACCTTTAGCCTACAAACTTTCAAAAGTTGCCTAATATAATATAGCACGTAATTTTATTAAAAATGTTTTTTCTGTATTCTCTCTAGACACGTATCTCCTTTTGAGCTTCATCAAAGGCCTAGGCCGACAAAGTGTCAACTTGCGATGGCTTTGGGCAATGTTTCTTTTTATCCATGTCCGCCATGTACCGATCCACGCCCAAAAACCTGCGTTTCCTCTCTGATCTAATAGCTGATAGCTAATTTGTACCTGGAGAAATGAGAGAAATTTTATTTACTCCATTGTCTCTCACCTGGCTGGTGGTAGATGAGACTCATTAGGAAAGAGCGTTAATAAAGTTTCCAGAAAAATTGCCAACAATAATATGACGTCGCAGCAGTCATGTTCTATAACCTCGGTCACTATAAATCATAGAGTCAAGGCTAAAGTGACAGGTTGTTGCGGTAAGGAAACAAGAAGCGGAAGTGGAAATCGAGTAATTGGGCAAAGTGGCGGCCACTAATGGCATTCTTACTGCGCGACAAATTTTAAAACCGTTTCCGAAACACCGCTACCTTGCACAAGCGTTAATTGAGCGTGCGGAGCTCATTACCAATCGGGTTCGGGCTTTTTTGGTAAACTCATGGCCAAATGTATGCATGCAACAGCCCGTGAAATTTTTGTGTCCAAAAACACTAAAATGTTAATGCAAACAAAAGCACTTACCGCTAGCTTGCTGAATTCCAAAAACCAGGACGATACAAACAGCAGAGACCAAGCCGAGACTTTTCAAGAGGGATTCGGAGCGGAGAGCCATTTTGAAATATTTTTGGTACCTGGAACCATTACAAAGTATTATTTTTTAGCAACAATTTTTTAAATTTAAAGGCCTCAAGAAAATTGTATACTTTGACGTCTCTAGATACTTTATTATTTTTGATGAAGCTATTAACTTAAATATTTTATGATTATATACGTGCTAAACTTTCACTTACAATTCAAGCGCTGGTTGAAACAGTTTCTGAAGACACGTCTATCGAAACCCAATATCCGCAAAGCAAGAATTTGTGATTAGTTGATTTTTTCTTGCAACTGTGTGTCGCTTTTGTCTCTGCGTCGCTCTGATGTTCTTTTCGGTTACTGAACAGGAACAGAAGACCGAAGCAACGTTTGGCAAGCTTTATAAAGGAGTTGTTGCTGCTGCTGCTGGGGCTTCGGGATCGGCGGCGGCGGTTCCCTTTGGAGCAGAGGATTCAACAGTTGTTCAACAACGGACCGTGTTTACTTTCCCCTACAATTCCAGTCTTTTCCCTATGCTTTTACCAGAGCCCGGGCGACAGTTAAGTGTACATAAAGTATATACGATGATGACATTACTTACTAACATTCACCGAGCCAACCCCCACTCAAGACCCACATATATAACAGCAGCCCATCCTTTCCAGCTTTCTCTAATGGAAGAAATGAAGCTTTATATCACAACTGTTGATGGTTACATTGGCAAAAGCTGGGGAAAACAAGTAAGTAGAAAGCAACAGGGTTCTCGAATTTATTTTTCCACCCTATCTTCCATTTCCCCAAGTTATCCCCAGGTTTGGAGCAGAAATATATGTATCACCTGTATTACCAAATCAATGCATTTAACATGAAACGGCAACGGTAAAAATACATATGTTCTCTGACTCAATCATCTGTGGTTAATTTCTCAATATTGGGGTACATTTTTAAATGCTTGTATAATATTTTGTGCGTCAAACAATATTTTCGCAACTTTTTGTCCAGGTGACACAACCAATTTTTATGTATGTCAGTAGTGGGCGGTTTTGTTTTTTTAAGGTCTCTAATTTAATATTTTCAAGTGCAAAGTTGGAAAGGCATTTTTCTGAATTTAAACTAAACTTTTGTCTGGCTTCCTCAGAGACTTGCTGTGACTGATGATTGAGGTCAGGTGAGCTGAAAAAACCCACGCAGTTGATCCAGACAGAGCTGACCTGAAGATATATGTATTGGATGACTATTTTATGATAAACTCCCGCTTCTTACTCGTTCTCAAAACGATGATATCAAAAAGGGTCATAAATTATATTGCTCTACCTTTACATTTGACGCCATTGAAAGCGGTTCAAGTTAAGACCTTTGTGCGTCCCTGTTATATCTTTATTTGATTCCTTGCATTACTTCCGTTTTGGTGTGACGGCAGCAGACTGCCGCTTACGCAGTAGAGAAAGTTTTCAAAGTCCATAATGAAGGCATGTAATGATCCGAACGAACATTCAAAAGTTGAAGCATAAACCGGATGTGTCCAAAAATTCATGGGGTTTTGAATGTTGTAGTTTCATTAATTTTTAAAATGGGAGCAACTATTATGGTGCTAAAATATCGGCAAGTTTCGTTTACAGCGTCAAAAATTACGCAAGAACAGTTGGCATACAAATACAGCTGTATACACAAAAGTTTACTTTACGGATGGGCGACCTGGGGCTACCAAATGTTGTAATTTTGTAATGCTGAAGCTGCGGCAATGTTGCAAGGTGTTTACATTCTGGTCAGAAAATTCACTTAAATGCAGTGATGAATAAATTCGTGGATTCGATATTATATAAACGAGAAATTCAAACGTACATTTCAGAGAAAGCAAGAGTAAGTGAACTTGCAATTCCAGCGAAAAACAGAGTCCAAAAAGATAGTGTTGAAATTACACGGAATGAAATGAAGCTTGGGGCAATGCAAAAATATCCCGTTTTTCGTGGAATTTTCGAGCCATTGCAAGGATTATATATTCTACTACATATGTCTATGACGCTCATTTCGTTTTAATTTAGCTCAAAAGCCTTGGAATGGCTTGAAGCAATTTTTGTCCCAAATTACTTCTTTTATATGAAATTCTAGGCCTATTCTATTAATTATCAGGGGAATAAAATCCGAATGTAGTACTAGTTTCGGTTTTTAAGCTTATCAGCCAATTTTAAGCAAAATTTAAGTTAACTCAACCAAGGCTGCTGGCAAACTGACAATTGAATTACATGAATAATGGCGCTACTTTTAGCTTCGAGAACATTGGAGAGCCATGACAGAACATGTAATACTAGCGGCAGCTTTCAGTATCTAGAATTAGAAGCATTGAACACTTTTGTAGAAGACGCAAGTTTATATATATACAACTCTTATCATCACATTTCATATTTATATACGGGCATATAATAATCTGTGTATGTAACCGTAATCAATGAGTTCGACCTCGGCAGATTACACTTGCCATATTCCAAGTCATCGATGCGGCGCTGCTGCTGCTTCAAACCAATTGATGCATCAGCAGTCGCTGTCAGTACTTGAGTACGCTTCAGCTCAATCAACGATTATCACGATGCGACAGCATGCATGCATGCATTTTGTATGGACAGTTTTGACAAGCCAAGTTTTGACTAGCCTTTAGCTTGCTAGCTAGCAAAAATATAATGGTTATTTGTTCATTTTGTGCAATAAAGTAAAAGGCGATACAAAATATTAACCGCCGTGCCTCAGCAGGCAAGGAATGGCGTCAGGTGACTACTAGAACATTTTGCAAGTTTGGAAGCAAAAAATTCACGGTGAAAGTTTCCCGACGACAAATCCTTTGCGTCATCAAATGTCTCCTTATGACGCGGACAAGGTTTGCGAAAACCTGAGCTTCTTGGCAGAAAATACGAGAAACTTGTCTGAGCTCATTGAAATGCTGCACATTGAGGGACTAATGGAGGAAAGTGATAAGACTGCAATTGTAAGTAGATAAAGAAACAATCAAGTGACTAAACGTAACAGCTTTTTGCTATAACTGGCCACGTTTCACTCTATTTTTATCATCTAGCTCTCACAAAAACCCCATGACCAAATCCAGGAAATGTACATTCGACTCATACAAAAGGACCATGTTCAACAGGGTTGGATGAGAAAACTGATCCTTTGCCTTTACCGATCTGACAACAAAGTCGCTGCGCTTAAACTGGATGAGCCGAATCTCGATACCAGCGCAGCAGTCAAGGGATTTCGAAGTAATTGGGCATTCACGGGGCTACTTGCGTTAACGCATTTGGTTGCGATATTTTACTGGGTTCAAAAATCATAATACAGTCTTAAGCATTAACAAAGGCTAGTTTTATATGAGAGATGGAAATGAAATGGTCAATAAAATTATAACTTTTGAACGTCTGTTTGTTTACATTTCGGAATGTAAACAAGGAAAATTAAAGCTGGTTCATTCAAGGAGAAAAGGAGGCAAGCGCCATCTCTTGGCAACAGTGAATTTAAATTTACGCGGTTCAATCAGGATTGGCAAGTGCAGACAAAAGTTGATGTTGGAAAGTAGAAGCATGGACACCGTTTAAAAACATTGCGTGTGCATATGGAGAATGTGCTTCTTCAGCATCTGCAGTGCAATTGCGAATAGAACCGAGTGACGAGCATATTGTGTTAATGTTGAATCAGCAAGTTTCTAATCCGCCGCTTTCATCGAATCGCTAGCTGAACCGGTATAAATATCGAATAATTTTGTAGTTGAACAAGTTCACAACCGACAATTAACAATGGCTGACGAAGGAGAAAAGACAATCGCCGAAGATTTGGTGGTGACCAAATACAAAATGGCTTCAGAAATCACCAACAGTAAGTTTGATACCTTTTGATTGCATCAATTGACCACCCACGTGTTTGTTGCTAATAATAATTGAACTTGATTGGTTTCAGAAACTCTGCAGCTCGTCATCGGCAAGTGTGTCAGTGGTGCCTCTGTCCGGGAAATTTGCTCTGCCGGTGACGCTTACATCAGGGAAGAAACTGGCAAGCAGTTCAAGAAGGAGAAGGATTTGAGGAAGGGTAAGTTGATTTTAGGATGTGAAGGATTGATTCGGTTAGGATTTAGTTTTCAAGGATTAATGTCGAGTTTCTTTTTAGGAGTTGCCTTCCCCACTTGCATCTCGGTCAACAATTGCATTTGCCATTTCTCTCCTCTGGCCACAGAACCTGACTATGTTCTGCAGGATGGTGATGTTTGCAAAATGTGAGTTTATGAGTTTAATGCTTGATTGAAGTAAATGAGAAGATGGGATTTTTAATGAGGGATGTGTTTGCAGTGATTTGGGATCACATATTGACGGTTTCATTGCTGTTGTCGCTCATACTGTTGTTGTTGGAACTGAAAAAGTAACTGGTCGCAAGGCGGATGTTGTTTTGGCGGCTTATCACGCTTCTGAAGCTGCTCTGCGACTGGTCAAGCCTGGAAATGATGTAAGTTTTCTTTAAAAAGATAGTTGATGTGTTTCTGAATCTGAAATGATGTACTAAAAGTTTATTTGGCTTTTGAATAGTCTAACAAAGTCACTGAGGCTGTGCAGAAGATTGCGGAAGCTTACAAGTGCAAGCCAATTGAGGGTATGTTGAGCCATCAACTCCAACAAAACACAATCGATGGAGAGAAGACTATTATCCAGAATCCCAACGATGCTCAGAGGAAGGAACATGAAAAGTGTACCTTTGAGGTTCATGAAGTTTATGCTGTTGATGTCTTGGTGTCTACTGGAGAAGGAGTTGTAAGTGTTTGTATAGCTGTTGTTGAACGGATGAGAATGTGATTTAACTTCAACCGGGATTGTGTTTTAGGGCAAGGAGATGAACACTCGTGTTTCTGTCTACAAACGGACTGCTGATCAGTATATGTTGAAGCTGAAAACGTCCCGTACTTTCTTCAGCGAGGTAAGTTTAATATAGGACTTATACTTATATGAGAGACTAGTCATAGTCATGATTGCGAAACGCCGATTGTTTAAAATGTCATTTCGATTATTACAGGTGACCCAGAAGCATGGTATGATGGCATTCAACCTCCGTGACTTTGAGGATCAGAAGAAGGCTCGTATGGGTCTCCTAGAATGTGTTAATCATAAGTTGGTTGATCCTTATCAAGTGTTGTACGAAAAGAACGGTAAGCAATGTTCACAATGGAGTCACGTAGATACTGCATGTATGCCTTCGTTCGGCAATTAATGGATTCTGCCATTTTCCAGGTGAAATCGTCGCTCAGTTCAAGTTTACAGTTTTGCTTATGCCCAGTGGATCCCATAAAGTTACTGGAGTAACTGTTGACCCAAGCTTGTATGAGTCGGAACATAAGATTGAAGATGAAGAAATTCTGGTAAGATTTATGCTACACGTATGAATTTTTAAGCCATTTTGTGACTGCAAGCAAGTAAAAGAACATACATTTGTTTATTAGAAATTGTTGGCAACATCCGTTAACCCCAGCAAGAAGAAGAATAAGAAAAAACCCGCAAAGGATGACGCAGCTCCGGCCACTGCCGCCAATGGTGAAACCTCATGACTGACTTAATGTACTGCAATCGCCGGCCCCATGAAGTTTCGAAAACTTGACCGTATACAGTGGATTTTTTGTGCCTTTTCTTTGATTCTTCTCTAATTTACCCAATCTTTCGTCTCGTTCGAATGGTAACACCAAATCAGCATTTATGAAAACGTAGTTTTTTTGTAATCGACACAATTTTTCGTGCAGCACCAATCTAACTTTACAAGTTTGTTTGATCTATGTTCTTATCGGCGTGAAAAGTGAGACCTGATGTACTGTTAGATACGAACTGAAAGAGACTATTGCAATGAAGGGCTGGGTGAATAATAAATTTTCATGTTTTACTATCCACGGTTCAAATTTTAATTCGTTTTCGCTCTTGTAGCAACTTTGTTTCTATACGTTCTACAAGTACTATACGATTCAAAATCAGTGACGGTACTCTAATTACATTAACGCTAACATATTCAGGTGGATGCCGGCTTAACTTCAGGAGTACTAGACGGTACAGATGTTGTTGTTTCAACAGTGCCTAAATCTGATACTTTCTCCCAGCCACTAGATGCAAGGCTCTTCAAATATTCTGGAGAAGCTGCAAGCCCATCGACGGCGAAAGCTACACTCTTGTTCCATCCACCTCGTAGGACTCCATCCCTTGGGTATCCGATTTCCTTTGGAAGCCACTCCTTACGGAACGCACAAAGCGACTAGAAGCAAACACACAAAATATGTCATTTAGACGACATCAAGATAATTCCCCTCATCAGAAGATCTAATTGCTCACCTCTTTAGCAGGCTTCACAGCCTCCTGGGCAGAGTCATTTGCAGTTTTGAGTAACTCGACTAGGGCAGGGGATTGTTCCAGAAATGCATTTACATCCTTCTTGAACTGATCATAGTTCTTGATCGTTTCGTCAGCGTCTTTCCACAGCCCCAGTTCATAGACGTAATACAGTAAACCACCTCCTAAACCGGCTTTGACACCGAATCTGTAGAAAAAATCAAATCGTGTTAATTTTGTTTCATTTTAATGGATGAAAATGCCACAAGTCTAAATGTAGCAGCTGAACAATACGTGAACCACACATTCAGCTTCTATTGTCTTGAAAATTAATTATTCTGTATCACAAACTTACTTTATTATTGAAAAAAGACCCATTTTTAAGTTAGTTGGAAAAACCTGGGCTAACAGGTTAAAAACATTAAAGACTTCAAACAGGATTTTGTCAGAACCTTGAATTTTGACGAGTCATAGAGTTTACAGTTTGAAGCTTCCGCCTCCAGTATTGGCCATTGAAAGCTAAAATGTTTGAATGTAATGCCGCCAAAGTTTTGGCGGATTGCCGTCTCGTGCTGTTGTCATTAATATTTACATTTTTAAACGGCATAATAGATTTTACTTAAAGTTCAGAAATTTCAGAACACTGAGAATCACGGTTTACATAGCACCATTCCCGATTTCAGCAGCGGAAAGCTTTTGTCTGCAGACACTAATTTTCAATTGTCGTTGTCGTATTATTGATTATATGTAATTCTGTTCCCAAAGAGGTTTCGCACTTAGGCTGTCCAAGCAACAGAACACACTAGATTGCCATTAACATTGTGAGCTAAGGTCAAAGTTACATATGCAACAATACCGAATTGTGGAAATCAAAGTACGATAAAGTGTGGAATCCAAAAATCTATTCGGTTGTTGTTGCAACGGCGACTTTTCCATCTACGAACTGCAAAATTAACAGGTGAGATTGATAAAACAATACAATTAACATGTAATTACGTAAAGAAAGCTTGCCTTGCGTGAATGAACATACTGACAACAGCTTAAATATTTCAAATGTTTCAGATGATAACACCGAAGCTGATGAGGCCAACCTGAGCTGGTTCTGAACCGTGGAGCGGCCTGTCACAATGCAATTCTTTTCTTGGTTATACAGCTTCCTGCTTCCTGCCACTTTTTTAAATGCAACGGCGGTTTCTGAAACCGGCATTGTTGGTGGAATCCGAGACTATATGTGTGACATCGTTGGAGGGGAATGTTGCACACCAGCTTTCACTAGAATACCCACAGCAGTAAAAGGTATAGTTAGATATCACATTAGTGCCGATCCTGCTCATCAGAATACTTATCTTAGAGATGCTGTTTTCTCTAGATTTAAGGAAGACGTTGAAGAAAAGCTTCTTTGGACAACATATAGCAGAAGAAACTCTAATAGCCGCAGTAGAAAGCCATTTGAAAGATGACAACCCAAGCAAACCACTTGTTATGAGCTTCCATGGATGGCCTGGTTCTGGAAAAACATACTTGGCTGAGCTTTTGGTGAAGTCATTATACAAGAAAGGTTTAGACAGTAAGTACGTCAAATTGTACACAGGATCATATCATTTTCCCGATCCGGAAAAAGTTGCTGAATACAGGGTAAGCTATCTTAATTGAGGCGGTTGGTCATTAATCGTGAGTATCTCTCTTATGATGATCGTGTTATTTTCAGACTCAGCTTCAAGAAGAAATCGTTGCCACATTGCGGAGGTGTCCGTACTCAGTATTTATATTCGATGAAATAGACGTCACCCCTCCTCTATTGTTCGACTCACTAGTGCCTTTCCTTGACCGGATTCGCGTGGAAAATGACGTTGATCACAGAAAAGCAATCTATATCTTTCTTAGCAATATTGCTGGAAACGAAATCAACAAAGCTGCGTTGCAGTCTTGGTTGGACGGGCGAAACCGTGAGGACCTTAATTTCAACAATTTTCATGAATTGGTTCAGGCGTCAGCGTTCAGCGCTGAAGGTAAGTACTTTACAATTATAGTTCTGACAACTTCCCTTAAATGCAGATTTTGACCACTTTTATTTTCTGCCTAGGCACCGGAATGGCCAAAACTAGAATGATTGACCGCCACTTAATTAACTACTTCATACCATTCTTGCCAATGGAACGACGTCATATCATACTATGTGCCAAAGTGGAACTGGCAAGGTTGAACGGAACCGGTATAATCACACCAGAGTAAGTTTCTTTTATACTTTGTTTCTTTGCCTGGCAAAAATGCTCACCCAACTATAAATACTTACAGACACATTGCTGATGAAATGGTGTACTGGCCACCGGAACTGGAGCGATACTCACAAACAGGTTGTAAGCGTGTGGAGTCCATAGTCAAGTTCTACATTACAAAAAGCAAATGGGAAGTCGACAGTGATGAAGATAGCCGAGCCGAAGAGGCAGGATATGTTGCAAAGTCTGAATTATGAAAATTGTGATATTTTGTTTGTAGCCTTTTTTGATGTACTTTCCCAAATTGCAAGTGTTGATGTTGGTTCTGATATCCAAAAGAATACACGTATAACTTTATTTTTACCCCTATTTGATGTCATATTTTCATAGTTTACAACTCGGTTTTTGTTGATTCTGAAGTTTTCTCCGACTTTGATTTCTTTGATTTGTCCGAAATCTTGTCTTTCGTGTCGCACTTTAGTATATACTTGTAGATTAAGTTTTGTAACCCAGTTTCTTCTAGTATACGCTGGATTGATTTCTCAGCCTTCTTGTTGTTGCAAGCGCTTAGACTGTCCAAGAAACATTGTTTGTATGTATCAAATCCCCTGTGAATACACACAAAAGATATAGTTTTGTTTACAATTCGTTCCTAACATTGTCAATAAGTTATAGATTCTGAAGCCTTACTCGCAAACTCTCGTGTCAGCAGCATCTCCTTTAACGTCTTTGAAACATTTGACAGTTTTGTCCACAACCTTCTCCATATTGGCAGATAGACACTGAACCGCTTGGATGCCTCCAGTCTCGATATCTGTGGAAATACAACGAAAAGTTAATTTTCTTCTTAGCACTATTGCTTACAGTAACTTTTGCTCAAAACTCACCCTTGAAGAAACTCTCGTCCTTGTTACACAAAGGCTTGCGAAGTTCATTTAGCCCTTCTGATAGAACCTTTCTCAGGTCAAACCGCTTATCAGATAGACATCCTTCAAGCTGCTTCAGAACAGGCTTCAGACACATCATTGCAGGGTCCCATTTCTTGCACATTGTAGTGAGGACGTCAGCAGTACTGCTCGTTCCATTTTCAAAAATCTTCTGCATACACGAATAAGCTCCAATCTACAAACCGAAATTTCAATTTTAGTTTAGCCCATGTCATTTCACAATTTATATCGTTCACATTTCAAGAATTCAAACTTACAAGCTGCATCATATCCAACTGGACTCCGTTCTTCTGACACCTGTCAGCCAAAGCCGAATAAGCCTCCATCATTCCAGCAGGTCCTTGATCAAATCCCATAATCGTTTCGCCCAAGCTCTGTAGATTTAACGTTGAGAAATCAAAGCCATGGATCACACCGCTGAATGAGACCAGGAGGAAGACGGAAATCAAAGTTTTTGCCATTTTCGAGATCCTTCTGGATATATTTCAGAATCACTAACAAAACACCTGAACACCTTAATTTTTAATCTTGCGTTCTGAAGCTCATATATGTAATATCTCCACTCGATGCCGGTAAATCCACGTAGACTCCGCAATGTTTATGTTGTGTAACGAATGTCACGGCCTGCCAAATCTACGTAAGCTTTACAAAGAGCAGCTTTTCTTTATGAACTTTACTCTCATCAAGATGTGAACAAGTTTTTGCAGATTCTTGTAACAGAGCAGCTGCTTTGCTTTGAAATGGCCATTTACTCAATGATAACAACTTGACTCCAATATGAACGCATTGAGCTATGCGATGAGAGTTGTGTGGCCTTAGGCGGTCCGAGTCGTGTCAAGATGCGGTCTGTGGGTCTCGCCGGCCATTGTGAGGTATGCATTCACTATCAGTGCAGCTCATCGTAGCATCAATGGATTAAATGGACCCAAAAGCAGCATATTCATAACGTGGAAGCTTTACCTGGAATACAAACAGACCTAACGGCTGGAGTTAATTAAACGTTTTAATTACACAGGTGCAGGTGTGGATTCTCACTGTCGCAGTTAAGGTTGCGTGTATATTGAATTTTAGATTTCAATGAAACTAGAACGGAAATGTAAAGCTTTTGCAAAATCAGGAATCAGAGGCAAAGGCAAAACTGAAAAAGTGTTTTAATGTTTAAACTTTCGTTCAAATATTAATTTAATGTTCTACACACACAGACACAAACATAACAAAACCATTAACAACAAAATTTCATCAATATGTAATTATATTGCCTTGGTTAACAGAGGGCGCTGTTGTCGCCGCGTCCGCGTTGATCGACGTACCAAAGAGTCCTCCTCGGAAAATGGACGGCATTCTGGAAATCATATTGGAGATGAAGGGCGGAAGCATGCCGATTCGGAAGTGACCGATGGGATTCGGGACTTGAAAGTTGAGGATGAAGCGCCTACTTCGGTGGTGATGAGCGCTGATATTGTCAACTGAAAAATATACAAAACCAAGCACCAAATCACAACGTGTTTGATTCCACTATTACTTTCTCGATTAGCCAAAATTAGCTTGCTAGAAGCCTTTGCTGAAGGCTTAAAAACAATAAACTGTATATATATTAGCCAAATTTTTGACGACTTACCTGGACTGCAAACGACACAATCAATCAAAATAGAAACTACCACTGCCACTAGAACGAGACGCACTTTGAGGCCCATTGCGGTTTTTCCCTAATGCACGTTCAGAAACGTTGATGAGCGAATTATGAGAGGCTATTAGAAGCCACACTGTTTGCAAGGCAAATTTTTAATAACTTGGAAGAAGACATCCAAATTCCGACTAACAGGACGCAAGGATCTTGAAAGGTCTTTTATAGAGTGTGAAAGTTTGGCCTGGCATTGTTATCGGGTGAGGATGAGGTCGTTATTGTAATTGTTACACTTGGGCTATCTCAGGCAGGATGAAACTGCAGGTGAAAACGCTGATATGGCTTCAGCATTGTCAGTTATATTTTTGGTTGTTGCGCTGAACGGCAGTACCACCGCTAAATTAGCGTTAATCGAAAGCGTTATATTATACTCTCGGAGCGATGATTCACTCATTGTTGTTATAATCACTTCAAAGCGTCAACCTCACGTCACCTTTCATTCTTTCTCAGCTGCCGATTAATAAACGAGATGACGAGACATGACAGAAATGTAAGTTGAAGACACGGAACCGAACCAAGTGTGGGCTGTGATAAAAATGCTTTTTAATGGTCCTTACATTACATTATATTTTGGGCGTGATATATTTCTTCACCTACTTTGTTGATAGGAAAGTTGCCTTAAAAGTCATGTTGATTGTGTTCGAAATTGAGTCTTTCTAACCCGTAAAGGAAACCTTCGGACGAAAAGTTCTTCGGAAACCCGTCAAGGAAAGTAAGAAGAGTCGTCGAAGATCCGGCTAAAGCTTAAAATAAATTTGGCTTCTCATCTCGAATATCTCTCTAAATACAAAATAGCAATGCTATCAAAGTACGCAGTGATGCACAAAAATCAATGGACAAAATCACAAACCTTGATCTTGTGTATTGTCACAGTTTGATGGCCATCAATCGTGGACATTTTCAATAATGCTCATCAAGAAAGGCCTGTCAAAATTATATAGCCTGTGGTGAGAAGAGAGAAACGAAAGCATATAAGCGGATTTTACGTTGTAAATATCACAATCTTTATTCAAGTGGAAATGAAATTGGCAACAACAATGAGACAAGGTGGAGAATCAATCGAGCTTTTACTCTCTGATTATTGTTGATGTGAACGCTATATCTTTATTGAAGCATTGTTGCGAGCAAAAGTTGATGATGAATGTTTACATTTCTTGAAGATAAAAGTGCATTTAAATTGTTAAGGCTGATAATCTGACTGAGTTTTGACAATTCACTCTTTGATTCACTATTTTGAAGACTTGTTAATCAGCCCCAAGGCCAAAATGGGCGAGCGACTCCGACGGCTGAAGGCCTTGCGACTCCAACGGGAGAAGGGCGGGCGACTCCGGGCGATGAAGGCTTGGCGACCCCAACTGGAGAAGGTCTTGCAGGGCCGGCCGTTGTTGCAGCTGTAGGTCTAGCGGATGCGTAGGAAGGAAAGAAGATTCGGTAAAAGAGACTTCGAGTATGTCGCGCATGCGCCAAGGGATTCGGAGGACCTGAAAAATATATAGCTAATTTTTAAACATTTTTTCAAGATCGCTAAAGGTTAAACCAAAATTTAAAATACCGGCGTCAACTTGTTCTTGGACAGGCCCAATGGCAGCGACTGCCGTCGACACTAGCGCCACCGCCATCAGTACGACAAGGCAGAATTTTGCCATGATCAGAAATAATATTTTCCTATTATTGCACAAGATCAAATTTAAAAATGTATATCTTGGAAGACTTCCAGCGCCGACTGTTGTAGTTCTGCTGATTCCATCAAGCTTTTATATATTGAGGTTTTAG
>JAQGBJ010002269.1:0-17337 GCA_034698345.1 Sphaeridia pumilis
CCTCGCAAAAAATACCGGCAATAAATGTTTCGCTTATGCCGTAGTAGGGTCTCTTCACTTCGACGAAAGTGGACGCAAACATGATAAGTCAGCTTACGACAAGTTTGTAGATAACTACAATTGGGAATCCTTGAATTGGCCAGTTAAGGTTACAGATGTAAGTACGTTTGAACGCAAGAATGCCTTAGGAGTAAATGTATTCGGTGTAGACACGGAATATGATGAAAGCGAGATTTTTCCTATCCGAATCGCCTCGATAAAATATACTAAAGTAGCTAATATATTGTATGATAAGGATCATTACTATGGCATACATTCCTTCGAGCAATTGATGGGCAAACACGGCACGGCGAAGCATTGGTGGTGTTACTGGTGTTTAAGCAAATTTGGGAGCGAAAAGACTCTTTCCGCACACGTGTCAATGTGTAACGGCTTTGGGCCGACCCGTTTGAAGCTTGAGCCGCCAAATCCTGACGGTAGCGAAAAGTTGATGGAGTGGGACGATTGGGGTAAAACATGGAAGTTTCCAGGAGTGGTTTATTGTGATTTTGAAACAGCGTGTGTTCCAGTTCACACACGTGTCGGAGCAAATACAGCTCTTGAGTATAAGCTAGTGCCAATAGGAGTCGGAATGTTGAAGATCATGGGTCAAAGGTCAACTTACTACAGCTATTGGGGATATGACGCCGCCGAAAAGGCAATTGAAAAAGCTTTGGAGTGGGCGGACGAGATTTTAGAGGAGGTGTTCCAGGATGATCCAGGCATGGAATTAGACTCTTTTGAGGAGCGCGAATTCGAAACAGAGACGAGGTGTAATTTTTGCAAGCGCGAATTCTCTGAGCAGGTGCGAAAAGCGCGCCATCACATGCACCTTGAGGCCTTTGACGCGGAAGACTACGATCCTGGGCTTTGTGCAGTTTCTTGCGACTCTTGCAACCTCAAAATAAAGCCAAAGCGTTATGTTTGCGTTGTTATGCATAATCTGGCTGGCTTTGACGCCAAGATTCTGACTGCAGCGGCGGGCGCCAAAAGTGTTGAAAAATTTACAGCATTTCCGGTAAACTCAGAACGCTTCCTATCTGTTACTATCAATTCCAAAATTCGCTACGTTGACTCACTTCAAAAGCTGGGTGGATCACTCGAGAAGGTTATTGCAAATGCCAAGAATAAACACGGCTTTTCTTTCTTCAAGTACACGCGCGCTCATTTCAAGGACCTTTCTGACACTGCGTTTGAAGAAGCTCTTTGTAAACAAATATTTCCGTATCAATATATAGATTCGCTTGAGCGTCTAGAAGAAACTCGCCTTCCTGGAATTGAGCATTTCAACAATACACTTAATGGCGAGGTGTGTACCGCTGCTAAATACGCTTTTGCATGCCGTATGTTTGACCTTTTCAAATGTAAAACTCTCAAAGACTATTACAACGTGTATTTGGCCTTCGACGTCCTGGCTCTGGCAGACTGCTTCGAATTTCATAGAAGTTTCTGTTATGACGTCCACGGACTGGAAACCTTGCACTATCTTACGCCTAGTTCTTTTTCTTACGCTGCGCTGATGAAAAAACAACGGTGTCGGTTGGCATACATGCACGACCCGCAGCTTGTAACAGCACTACGAGCCAATTTAGTTGGTGGAATTGTTCTGGCAAACAAGAAGCGCGAGGACGCGAATCTTCCAAGTTTGCCAAATTATGATCCTGGAAAGCGCAAGCAAATCATCCATTATTTGGACGTGGCAAGTTTATATCCGCACGTTTGTTGTGGAAACTTGCCGTGGGGAGGATTTCGAGCGCTAAGCGAGTCCGAAATTTATGAATTGAGCGCCAACGATTTCGCAAAGTTGCGAAACTGCAAAGGCCAGGAGGATGCTTATATTCTCTCTATTGACGCTTTCGCCCCGCCAGCAACGCAAGATGCATGCAAAGATTGGCCAATGTTTCCTACAAAAATGCACGTGACCGCGAAGGATCTTAGCGCCGAGCAGCAGGAATTGCTGCAAACCGGAGCAGCGTGCCAAACACAAACACGCTTGTGCTCAGCGTTCTACCCAGTTGAAGCGTATGTACTTCATTCAGACTATTTGGCACTAGCTTTGTCGCTCGGTTACGTTGTTACTCGTATAAGGTATGGGTGGACGATGAAAGAAGCTCCAATTTTCAAAGATTACATTCAGTATAATTTGGATCAGCGCAAAAAGACAAAAGACGAAATGGAGCGCACTGTATGGAAATTTCTTTCGAACTCGATCTGGGGTTATTCAATAACATCAACATGGAAACGCCTGCAAGTCGTTATTTGCCGATCGCCTAAAGAGCTCGAAGAGAATGTATCGAAGCCGCTTTTTCATTCACTAAAAATTGTAAATGATAAAGTTGTAATTGTAACGTTACGTAAACCTTATACTGATTTCACACTGCCTTATTTCGTCGGATTCTCCGTCGCTTGTAAAGCCAAGGCCCACTTTGGCGACTTATTTTATAACAAATTGAAAAACGGTATTTTCCGTGATAGATTTACAAGAGGAATTTATTTCGATACAGATTCCGTTTTTTTATTAATAGAACTTAAGAATTCTGAAGAAAATGTTTACCATCTAATGAAAAATGCTGATTTTCTTGATAATTCTGTGTACCCAGTCGATCACATTTGTTACAACCCAATGAATGCAGGTGTTTCTGGCGTTTTACAAGATGAAATGTGTGGGACATTGATTCAGTCCGGAATTTTTCTTTCAGCCAAGACTTATAGCGTAAAATTGTACGAAGGGTCTGATACTATTAAGGCTAAGGGTGTTTGTAAGAGTGTTGTGAAGAATAAGTTGACGTTTGAGAGTTTTGAAAAGGTTTTGAAAAATCAATCGAATGAAAAACTGTCAATGTATACAATACGATCCAAAAACCATACTTTGTACATTATGAAGGTCACAAAGACGGCCCTCTCATGTTTGAACTTGAAATCACGTTTCTTCGAAGACGGAGACTCTGTTCCTTTCAACTACTATAAGCTTCCTAACAGTACTTTTAAGTAAGCATGTGTTGTTGAATAAATTGTAATGTCACAATTTTTTGATCTTATTGAATTTCTTCCTATCAACTATCAGTCCCGAAACTCCAAATTAAATGAACCCTTTTTGAAACGCCAATTTCGACTATATGCATGGAAACTCCCAAACTTAGATAATTTATCGAAACTCCTATTGAGCCTATCAGCCCCGAAACTCCAAATTAAATGAACCCTTATTGAAACGCCAATTTCGACTATATGCATGGAAACTCCCAATCTTAGATAATGTATCGAAACTCCTATTGAGCCTATCAGCCCCGAAACTCCAAATTAAATGAAGTCTTATTGAAACGCCAATTTCAGCAATATGTATGGAAACTCCTGCTTGGATTATTAACAGCGAAACTCCAAATTCCGTAACGTAGTGTAATTTACAAATAGTTTGCAGAACGTTTATTTTTCAAAGTTACAAATTCACAGGCAAAAATTTCCTTGTAATAACTACTCCAGCTCCAATCGAATTGAAAAGTGTAGCGCGATCCATTCCGGCTTTGAATCCGAATCGATGGAATCCTTCCCCATTCATGGGCACTTGAAGTCCTGCATCAAAGATCGACTGCATAAGCTGGGGCGTGTGCCTGACTGGAACGGTGACAGAATCTCCCGCTTCGGTCGTGATAACAATCATCCGGTCTTCTTTTCTGAAGGTGACTTGATTGCTGCAGGTGTCAGTGAAAGGCCAATCATCAAGGGTGTAGTTGTAAAAACTGCTGCCGTTGCACACAATTGGATCAGCGTAGCGAAAAAAGAAGTCCAACACACGCGAGTCACCACCGTTGTTCAGAAATACATTGGCTAAACGGTAGAGCGTTGTCGGTATTTCGGAAACTGGGAAAGTTGCCGTTCCCTCTCCACTCCCGCGAATTTTGACTTCGGGAACCCATTCCTTACAGAGACTCACAGACATTTTTCCGGCCAGAAAAATTCAAATACCTGTGGACCGAACGATTCCACAATTTCGAATGACGGTAGAATCTCAAGAGCTTTTTTATACAGGTCTCAAGGACAATCGCCTTGTCAGTCATCGTTTGACAATGGAGGAGACGACATACGCCTTTAAACTGCAGACACCCGCTGCCCTCCTCATCGCTTCTCCGTCACAAGGCGGGAAGACTCATCTTGCATTGGAAATCCTAAGGAACGAGGAAAAATATTTCAGCACTAGGCCTTCAAAAATCATTTTTGTGTACTTCCGCCTGAATGCCGCTTTGATTGAGTTAAGCAAAGATGAGAGGGTGGTTTTGACCGAATCAGTCAGAGAAGCCGATGAATTAGCTTGTGAAAATTCTCTGATAATTTTAGACGTTTTGACGGATCTTTCCAACCGACAGACTTTGGACATTGTAACCGAATTTTTTGTACGGAAAATTCATCACATGAAATTCAGCGTTATAATTTGCCTGCAGAAACATTTCAACCGCCACACAAAAATTATCACAGATAACTGCCAGTACACGGCTTTGCTGGACAACCCAAAGGTTCGTTCTGTAATTTCTCATATGGCGCGGCAAATTTGTCCGGGAAATTCAAAATTTATACAACAAGCTTTCGATAGTGCCGTTGCTGAGCCTCCGTACTTTCTTTTCCCAGATCTCAGATCTAGAACTCCCCGCAAGTTTCGAATTCGAAATTTCATCCATCCATCCGATGATTTCGAATGTAAGCTATTTACCGAATTATGAATGAGTTTTGCAGAAGAGTTTTGAAACTGAATCAGCGAGAATTTGGTAAACTTTTGAAGGCCCTAAGTGGAGACGACATTCTTTGTCTGCATAATTGCTTCACCGATCTGTCGAAAATTGCGAGAACAAGGCGAGAGAAAGCTACGTTGCGCAGATATAAGAAAATATTTGCACGTGCTAGAAAGGTGAAAGCTAACTTGGCCAAAATTGAACTGTTCTTGTATAAACATTTTGCTATTCTCAAGCGAGTATTAGCAACGCTGGTTCAGTGCTGCGTTTCTGAAAATATTGCAGAAAAATTTGCAATGGCTAAAACGTGGATCGTGCTTAGTAAAGAACGTTATAATTATCTGAACGGCTTACAAGACGAGAAGGTTGACAAGCCGGATCAGCAGGGAGGTGAAACACAAGATTTTGTTTCACTACTTTCACCAAGGCTACAGACCAAAGGGCGAGTTTTGTTGAATCTCATTGAGCAAAACCCGCATGTACAGATAGACAGCGGCGGTGGCATAATTTTCCGCAACAAGTTAATTCCTGGAAGTCACATTGCAGATCTTATAACTTTAGCCATCCAGCCAGGCTATCATAAAAAGTGCAACATCGAAGGAATACGGGAGTTTGTAGAAATTATCAAGAGCTCAAACGTGCCCAAATATTTGCTGTCCTCCAAATTCCTTGAATACGCAAGAAGATGCGTGTGAAGAAATTATGGCTCACACCTTCTGAGCCAGGAGCGTTAGCCGGTGTGAAATCTTTTGTCGAAAGCCAAAACCTTGTAAATGTGGAGGAAGTCAAGCGTGAGCTGGAAGAACTTGACAGCTATAGCCTTTCCAGACCTATTAGACGTAAGTTCCCTCGTAGAAAGTCAATTTATAATTTTAAAGATCACATATGGTGTGCTGATCTCATTATTCTGACCAAGTACAAGAAAAAGAAAGGAAACGGTAACAAAGGGGCCATTTTGATAGTGATTGACGGCCTGTCAAAAATGACTTATCTCAGGCCTTTGAAGGACAAGTCTGGGCCTGAAGTAGCTGCTGCCTTTGAGAGCATTTTTGCAGAAGCAAAAACGTCGCCAATTTTTTTACACGTAGATGAGGGGCGCGAATTTTTAAATTCGCACGTAAAAAAGCTCCTGGAGAAGTTCAATGTGAAATTATTTCATACCAAGACCAACATTAAAGTAGCCGTAGCGGAAGTTGGAATAAAAAACTTCATGTCCCGCCTGGCAAAACTTTGGCATCATAATAATAACTTTGTTTGGTTACCGTACTTACAGCAGATTGCCAAGTCCATTAACGAAACAAAACATCGCTCGACAGGATTTAGGCCCGTCGACGTTAACAAACAGAATGAAGATGAAGTTTGGAACAAATTGTACCGTTCTACAGTACAAGCTCCACGGCAGAAGCCACCATTTGATGAGGGACAGCTCGTTAGAATTAGCCGCGCTAAGCTTGGGGCTTTCAGCAAAGGGTATTTAAATTCTTGGTCCAAGGATGTCTACAAAATTCTAAATGTCCGAAAAACAATACCGCCAGTAGTACAGTTAGACGGTATAAAAGGAAGTTTTTACCCACATGAGCTTCAGTTAGTTGAAAATGTCGGAACTGATGATAAAAGTGGGAAGTAAAGACGGCGAATATTTTTTCCCGTCGAACAATGGACACGACTTTACGGTCCGTCTACCTAAACCAATTGAGTTTGACGGAGCACAAGAAGTCGCTTTAACCGCCATTGTTTACACCTCGGTTAAACAACCAAGATTTTTCTTTCAAGGTCAGGGTCACGAGGTCATGTTCATAGAATCTGAGCAGCGCATTGCGCAGAGCATATCTTTTTTGCGGAACCGTGACAATATACCCGACTTTATATCAGAACTGAATCAAGAATGCCCTGCAGAAAAATTTAACATCCTATGCACAATGAAAATTTCCGACGACGGTAACGTTCAAATAAAAGCTGAGAATAAAACTGGCTACAATGTGAAATTAGACCAGAGGGTTGCTACGGCGTTCGGCTTCAAAAGTAATATTTTTCCCACGGGAGAAACATTAGCAGAGCGGCCAGTATCTGAAGAAGCTTTTTTACGGATCCCCATGAACATTGATTTATCGCTTGAAGCGTTCACACCGGGCACCGCTAAGCAGGTGCAAGTTGAAGAACCCGATACATATTCTTTCGCCGATTTGGTTGGAAACATAAATTTAGCTTTATTGGGAACAGGCATTTCATTTACAGTCACTTCACAGTTTGGCATCGAAGCTTTGAGCGAAAAACAACCAGTAGTTCTGTCATTTGGCGAAAAATTGGCGGAAATTTTGAAAACTGACGTAATCAGTTTAGGACATAACGTCAACAAGAAAATTCGAATTCACGTGCACACACAGCATATATCCAGACTCATGCTAATTCAGTCCAATGTCGTACAGCCATATTTATACGGCGACAAATATTGGCCAATTTTGAAAGTTCTTGCGCCTCCAAGAGAAGAAGAACTGCGTGTAGAAACGTTTGAGCGACTAGAGTGGCTCCCAGCAGCTCATAAAAGATTCGAGTACATAAGTGTCGTCATTACCGACGAATTAGGAATTCCACTCGACTTTGAAGGATACCCGGTGGATATAACAGTCCGATTCCGCCCGCTGCGGGTATAAAAGCCGCTTGCAAAATTTTCTGCCCACAGTTGCAGTTTAAAAGCTGCCGAATAAGCATCATGGATATCGACGTCCCAGAAGAGAGAAATTCTCATAGTCGTCAAGCAGTCATTCAATCTGGTTCCGGAATTATCGAGCGACCGTCAACCAGCTACGGAATTCCCATTACCAGAGCAAGAGGGACTGTCAGACGAAGACGGTGTACTCAACAAAGGGGTGCAGGTCGTAAAAGAAGACCCAGAACGAGTCGTAAGAGAATTGCCAAAAGGAGGTCAGCCAGGAGTGGCAGAAAGAACAATGGCCGCCGGAAGCAAACCTCGTTTTTCTGAACAGACGCAATTCGTCTACAATTCTAGACTAGACTATAGCCAAGCCACAGATGTTTTGGACGTCTCGGTTGAGGCTGTAGAAAATGTAATACATAGGCCTGTCAGCGCATTGTCCGGAGATTTATTTCCATTGAATTACCTCTGCTGGAAAACTTGTTTTATGACATGAAAAACTTGACGTTGCATCTGCGTGTGAAAATTCTGAATATTGACGAAAGCGGAATCGGGCAAGATATTGTTTGTGGCGTCAATTCACTGCTGCACGCACTTTTCAGAAATGTGAGTTTGTTCTATAACGAAAGACTTGTTTGGACGGCTGAACAACAGTATCCTTACAAGGCAATTTTGTCACAGCTTACTAGCTTGGAAGAACCGGATCTCACATCTCATTTTTTCTTGGAAAGTTCAAACGGCGAAGCCATAAATGAAGAAGTCAAAGCAAGAAAATCTTACTTTGCTCGCTCCAAAGAGCTTGAATTGGCTGGAAAATTGTTCGCTGACATTTTAGAAATTCCCCAGCTGCTACCAAATAAAACCGCTGTCAGGCTTGTGTTAGAGCTTTCCTCTGCGGCCTTTGCATTGTTAGCTCCTGAGAACAATAGCACAAAAAGTGTCACAGACACTGAAGGAGTTACGACAACATCACCGGATACAAAGACTGACTACAAAATTCGATTGACTGACATTTACGTCTCAGTTCCTAAATGCACGCTGTCACCTCAAGTTCATTCAGCCGTGACTTCTATTCTCGACACTAAACCAATTGCCTTTGACTATCGTCAGATAGTCATCAAGACCATAGCTATCCCCAGCAACTCATTTAATTTCTCTTGCGATCGGATCTTTATGGGGAGGATTCCAAAAATTTTAATCGTCGGACTTGTGGATGGAGAGAGCTTCAGGGGCAAAATAAAAGCAACCCCTTCGACTTTCAAAATTTTAACTTGAGCAAACTTGTGTGTGGTGTGGATGAGACTATCAGTTTGACAAAATCGCAAGTTTTCAACTTTGATGAAGATCAATCCTTAGCCGCTTATCTTGACTTTATTAGAGCCGTTGGATTAAAATCCAACAGAATAATTAACAGAGAGACTTGGCTGCAGGGACGCACACTTTTTGCATTCGATTTCTCCAAAACATTGGATAATTCATTCAGGACTCCACATCCTACAGGATCTATGAGAATAGAAGGAACTTTTGCTAAAGCGACTAATGTCTCAATAATAGCCGTGCTATACGGCATTTTTGACTCGAGACTTTATATGGATCCTGACCGCTCATATTACGTGTAAAATGAATACAAGTGAAATATTATCTGCCCTCGACGCCACAATGCCTTGTCTAGGGGCAAAACAATGGGATTGCGTCCCTGCCGACTGTTTAACGGAAGAGCTATTCTCAACCCCGCCAAGCGTAGTTGTTGCAAATATTGACGAGCAGCATTTACCCGGCCGTCACTGGTGTTCAGTAGTTCGTACAAAAAAGAGTTCATACTTTTTCTGCTCGTTCGGTAAACAACCAGATAGTTACGGCTGGAAACTGAATGTGAAGTTCAAAAACAAGAAAGATTTGGAAGGAAATTCGCGCCTTTGTGGTGTGTATGCTATAATTTTTGCTGTTCATGTACTCAAGTTTGGAAACACGAGAAAATTTTACGAATTATTCACAAACGACAAGGCGAAGAACGATCGGACAGTATATTCATTGTACAAAAAGCTGAAGAAGTGTAGGAAACGACGTTCTTGTTTTGACCAGTTTTGCATCAAGCCATTATGAAGTGGCTCGTTTTTCTGATTCTCGCCACTGCCGCAGCACTTGACTGTGAACCTTGTATCAAATCAGGGAAAGTTTTCTATGTGGATTCCAAGGGCGAAAAGCGGTGCGCTGTGGACAAGTCTTTGAAGTCGTTTAGGCTCAAAGTCAAAAATTCCGACATGTGCAAGAAACAATACGGTAAGCAAAATCATTTTGTTGCTGGACATTTTCAAAGGCTTGGCGTTTGCTCATAAAATCTGTTTTGAATAGGGCTCATTCGAGAATTGACTGAAGTAAGTGAATATTTGGGCTTTCATTAACTGGATCAATGTACTAACGCTTTTATGTGAATGAAGGGCTCCATGGACTTTGTCGTTTCTGCTCCACCGAACATGGTAATTTTTCTACTGACTTTTGTCCAGTTATTTTCCGCCGTGGACACTATTCATGAATAAATTCACAGAACAATCCCGACGACAAGGAGGCTGAACAAACACCTGGCGGATCCATTGTGCATGAAAGTCGCTCGGCCACTTCAATCAATATGCGCAACAATAGCTACTTTCGGTTCAACAAAACTGTCGTGAGCGAGATGCGTAAAAAGGTTAGTCGACACTGGATTGATTAGATGACAAAGTCGCTGTCAACGTTTGATTTCCAGATTAAACCTCGAAACCTGACCGAGCGAGTTGACCGAACGGCATGCAGAACCGAATTGTTGCGCAGGAAAGATCGAGGAGAACTGAGCCAAGAATACCTTGAATGGATGGCCGCCAATCCGGTATTGAAAGATTTGGAAAAGTGTACCCAAGTGGGTTTGCCTTTGTCATATGCTTAAATTCTGAGTGAAATAAAAAATTTGAAGGTATAAATAGATGCGTTGCGCGTAGCCTTCTTTAGATTCTTTCCAGAGCTGGAACTGACGGAACCTGAACCATGGCTACAGCTAATCCGGTGAGTTTCTGATTGTCATTTTACCGGAAAACGCACTGCGCTAAATACTGACTTCATTTTTAATTGCTTTTTGCAGCTTTACATCTCGAAAGAGGTTTCGGTGAAACTGTTTGCCAAATTCACCAATGGCCGCGGCTTTGTGCGCCTGGAAAGTCCCGAAGGGAAGATCGAACTTCCGTCCAAGCAAGCAGCCGGTCTCTTGGCCCACATCACGTACAACTTCCTGGATGCCGACACCGATCAC
Source organism: Sphaeridia pumilis (assembly GCA_034698345.1). Lineage (NCBI taxonomy): Eukaryota > Metazoa > Arthropoda > Collembola > Symphypleona > Sminthurididae > Sphaeridia > Sphaeridia pumilis. The sequence continues at coordinate 10,691 of JAQGBJ010002269.1, forward strand.
GAGATCATACGTGACGTTCTGCGCTGGATGGACAAGAAGCTATTTCCGGACCGAAGCTACTTCGACAACAAGGGCATGAATTTGGCAATCATCGCTTTCTCGGAAGTAAAGGTTGACATTGACCAATTCAGAAACCGTCTAGAACTTATCGCGCCTGACGGCAGTAAGATATTTTTTCCTTTTGAAGAAACTGCTCAGGTTATGTATGATCTTTTTAACATGTATATCATTTGCGGTGGGCCAATTCTTTTCATTGAGAATGTCGTAATTTCATTGCTAAAAAGATATTTTTATAAAAAGGAACATCCGCATTTCCGAATGTCATATATAATGCCTCCTGGCGTTTACAGTGAGTAATTTGAAAAAAAATTTTGAAGTGGAAATAAATTTATTGATGAGATGTATTTTCTGCGTTGGAGTTTCGAATTTAACGTACTGTACGTAGGGTTTAAGGTTCAAGTTATAATATTGCGAGTTTCGACTGCATCTTGTCAAAAGTAGAGTTTCCATTATTACAATGCTACTTGCCGTTTCGATTACATATATTCAAAACAAGAGTTTCTAATATAGCAACGCTTCTCGGAGTTTGGGTTACATCTATTCAACAAGAAGTTTCTATTATTGCGAGGCTACTTGGAGTTTCAGTCAGATCAACGATTTTTCTAGTTTCAATCCATGTCTTTGGCGCTTTGAGTTTCAACATGGTTAGCGCTCTAACTCACTTGATGGAAATCCAAAGAAAATGAAAATGGTTAAATTCAATCATCCTCTTCTCAGAATCCAGACATACATCATATATTTATAACTAACATGACAACAATCACTTTCCTCAGTCTGCCTACACAGACGCTGCGATTCAATTAGATTCACATCAACTCAGTCATTTGCTCAACGTGATACCATAATATTCTACTGACAACAACAAACACGCGTTTAGGCTATGCGTTTAATTACACTATTGCCAGAGCCCGCCCAAATGGGTTAATTGTCAATGCACAGGACTCGAAAACATTTTTGTCGCGGGTTCGAAACCCAGATGGGCCAATTATTTTTGCTCAATTTTATTACAAGCTTTTCAACTTGCAATACCATTCAGAGATTGCATCTTTCAGTAAACCATCGGCAAAAATCCGCAAACCCTTCCAAGCGGCAAGTTTGAAATACTGGAGCGAAAACAGCACGGATTCGCACGAGTGAGCAGCAACAACAAAAGTGCTGCTTTAATGTGAAAACGGGTTCTAATTGATCTCAAAATCTCTCACTGTCAAAGTAACGCTCCAAAGTCTTTGATTGTATTTAAAATACTGTAATTTTTTACTTTTTTACCGATCGACTATATGTAATCAAAATGATTACGCTACCACTAACTTTGAAGACTTGGTTTGATAAATTCCTGGATATTCAATGGACCGAACCACAACTATTACTACCAAACCTCAGAATCCTGAAAAACGAGAAGGAACCCAAGGGAGAACCATCATTAGATGTTAGTTTTGTTGAAGAGGAAGAAGATTCGATTGTGGTTACAGGTAATTAAAGCTAGTTTCTGCTAAAAACAGCCTTTGCCGAGTTTTTCGTTAACAAAAAGATCTTTCGTTGATTTTCTAGCGGAAAACTACATCAAGGCAATGATACAACAACAAGTCCTGAACGAGCACCAAACCTTTGTTTTTCTGAAACTGACCGGTCTTTTCAAGTACTCTCATCCCTGGTTTCAACAGTCGTCAAGAAACACAGAGTGGTTTTGCGGAACATGCTTGGAGGGAGAGAGGTCAACTTTATGGAATTCATGAAATCAGTGCAGGAAATTTTTGAGGTTAGGTTCTATTTGTTTGTTTAGTTTGTCCATAGTCCATAGTCCATACCATTAGAGTTATCAGAAGGATGGAGATCAAAGAGGGTAGGGTTTAATTAGTCATGTGGAAATAGCACCACCATCAAACAGCAAACATTCACATGTGTTCGAGGGATCCGTAATTAATTGACGTGTCGGCACAAAGTGATTTACCGAGTTCATGTTTGTATGGGGTTTTGTAGACGTGAATGAGGTTCTAATGAACATTTTTCTCTGGTTTAACAGGTACGAGAGGGTACAACGCCAAAATATTCCTGGACTAGGGTTGCTGCCATGTATGCCTATGCTCAAATGATTCTTCATTCTCAGGACGGTCTAGTCAAAGAACACGAAGCCAACTACAAGCCTCGAAGTAGCAATGCATTTTTAATGGGTTTGGGATCTGCGTTAGTATCATCGCTTCAGCCTTGGCCTTCCTCAAGCTTCGTTGATGGCATACGTGTCTTAAAACTTCTATCTTGAAGTCGTACATATGCAATTTTGTATATTCTTTTAGCAACCTGAATAGTTCACGTTTCTACTGTATTCTCCTGCTAGTTGCAAATAGTTTCTCTCTTTGAAGTTGGTCTTTGTAGACACTAACGTTGTATGTATCAAGTCGTGGAGTTAATGTTAGGCTTCTTTTCTCAGTATTCAAAGTAACGCGGTATCCTTTTAAAACTTACCAGTGCAATATGTACCTATTTTTTAGTATTTGAATCGTGCACCTTTGTCTTATAGATTTCAATGCTTCAATAGCAGGTTGTATGGACCGACCGGTTGTATGGATAAATTACAGTTACGCTTCAACCATTATACTTCCGTCACATGACCATCACGACAAAAAAGTCCAGATATCAGTCGCATGCATAATTCTGTCCAATTTACAGACTTTCGACAGTCCTCTGCCGTTTGTGAATCTTTTGACTTTGAAATCTGCTAAATATAAACCACCAGCGATAATCGCTCGACGCAGTAAAAGAAATCAGCTGATGATAAACACATTCTCATTTCAACCACACACCCAACTTGTAAACAAACTTTACAAAATTTGAAGCAGTTTATTATGATTATCATTATTACACATTCATTATGACATAGTTTAGACAGAATTGAACTTCTTTTCAAAACTCTTTAAATACCCGCGTTGCCTAGTTGAACTATCAGACTTTGTGTAAATTACAAGTTCAGTATCCATCTCGTCAGTATTTTTGTTCACAGGAACAGCACCTTTCTTACAATCTACTTCAATAGTTTCCATTGACAAATTGCATAACGCTAACCAAACACCATTACGTTTACCGACGATTACACTTCTTACATACTCAGTCTCGTTAAATTTGAACACTTTTGGCAGTACTAGGTCAATACTAGCGCGAGTAATAACTTTTCTACATTTCACAACGAGCACATTAAGCATATTTGACCATTTGAGAGCACCAGCGGTACCGCACAGTTTACATGACAGAAGAGAGCTTAGACTATTTACAAGATAATCACAATCGAGATGACTAACACATACTTTGAAAGCACCGTGCTCATCACATGTACCGGTACAAAGCTCAAAATTAGCGACTAGATCATACATTGGGTTCACGATTTGCACAATTGAATCGGTAATGTCATACAGTGTCTCAGAAACAGGTAATGAAATTTTACAAATTTTCAAGTACTGGAGCCTTGCAAGATCAGTCGCGCCTTCGGCTAGAAGCTTGAACAGTTTAGAGAACCGGATCCATTCTTCCCTCGGCAGCTCAACAATCCAGTCTTGGAATCCAACGTTGTTCGCATGTAAAATTAAAAGTACTTGTATCATTAGATCCACGAGTTCGAATCCGACAAACGTCCTGCCATTCAGAGTAGAGTTTCCTTGAATCAAATTTGGGACGGATAGGAAGCTGGGCATAAGGCCTTCAATCTTTCTGGCCTTCAGACAATCTTTCACATGAGCGAAAATCTTTTGCATTGGCCGTTCTTCTAGACAGGTCCAACATCTATGACGAAGCGGCTTTCCAGTGCAGTTGTTGCCTTCTTTGTGCTGCTTGAGTTTGGCTTTAGCCACCGAAGTTCCGCATTTATCACATGCGACTTTCGAAAGCTTCTTTTGGTACTCAGTTGGAACTTGAGCGTCTCCTAGAGCTTGGAACTCTGCAATTGCTTCTTCCACGTCCGGCCAATTTGGATCTCCATGAGTCACGTCCGGACACTTGCACTTCGGAACGAGCTTTAACCTTGTTTCTTCAGAGCCATTATCCCGCAGTCGAGTCATTACGCCAACATAATTCATGGACAGCGAGATATTGAATCCCACGTTGATAACCTAAGATCAAATACCAATTAAAAAACCCGCTTTTCAATTATTCCGCACAAGCTATCCGTTTAAACGATACAAAACTTACTTGATGGTATACTGCCGGGCGGAGTACCACATAAGTCCCTGGCTTCTGCCGTATGATCTTGTATCCAATTCCATTATCCTCAAAGAACTTCCGCCCGAAAAAGCATGACTTGCACTCAAAAAATGCTTCACACGTCTCTCCAACCACTTTAAGGGCCGCTTCCCAGAACTTGAGTGTGTCCGTTTCATCAACAACGAGCCACAGCTTGTCTCCTTTACTCAGCGGGTGTAAGTAGAGTATGGAATGATACTGGCATCCTTCCTGATGGATCGATGCCGTACTTCCAGGAAATCCTAGAAAAATAGTAAAACTGCACGTGAAATCCGAAACATGAACATTATTACAATCAATAGATACCTACCAATGAAAATCTGTCCAGTCGTAACACCATCAACCGTCCCTGGCACATAGTGGTCAGAATCGAATTTGACGAACATGTTCGGATTACTCCAGTTTCGGAACATTGCTAGAGGATTCTTGTCATCAGCCACAGGACGGAAATTGCATTTCGTCTTCCTTCCGGCGCCCCTTGGAGCTCGAGTATCCGTAAACTCTCCAACGTTGGTAACATAGACGATTCTCCGTCTCATAGCATAATCCACTACCAGGTCGAATAATTGGGAAGCGTCAGTCGGTAGAGGTCCCTTCACAAACTTGGCAAACCTCGCATCTTCTTGCTCTCGTATTTTAAGTACCGTCTTTGATTTGGCTTGCTTCTTGAACTTGGCACCATCATTTTCATCGTCGTCGCGAGCGTAGTATTCGGATGTTTTGGCGATGTATTCAATCAGCTTAACTCCGTTCATCTGTCCTATAGTTAGCTCCAGCAACTTTTCAAGTTCACTATTCCATTCCGGAGATGGGTGCAGCGTCGTTCGAAAGTAGAGACAGTATGCATGATCCCATTTGAAAAGTCCATTTCGCTTCAAATCATCTTCTTCGTCGTTGCTCAAACATTTCAATGCCATCAGTCTCTCTTCCTCCCCAGCCGTCATCGAAAACAATAGTAGCACCCTCCAAAATTTCATCTGAAAACAACAAAAATTTTCAATCAGACCAACAACGACAACAACAACAATAACAAACTTGATTCACGATTTTGCACTCACCTTTTCACAATTCACAATTCACAATTCACACTTCACAATTAAAATATTTTTACGTCCAATTGAAATCAAAATTAAAGAAAAATTAATCGAAAATTAAATTTTGGAACGAAAAAATTAGTTTTGAGATTCAATGTTTTGATTGTCAACAAATGATATCGCAAAGTCCGCCGGCCGGCAAATCGCGGCTAATAGTTTCCCGCCATTTCAATTCCCATTAAGCTACATGTATTCTGGAGTTTCCCTTTAAAAGTATTAGCGCCAGTATCGCCATCTATCGATCAGCTGATCAACCACCCATCTCATCAACGCTAAACGGAGTTTCCATTTACTGCAATGCATTTTGGAGTTTCGAATCACCAAGTCATAGAGTAAAAAGTCATCGAGCGGGGGCTCCTCCCCCTTCCCGCCGCCGCCGCCCAAGGCGCGAAATCTCCCCAATCAGCTGATCGTCCAAAAATTAAGCAAAATTCAGTCTCCATTTAATAACATTACGTAACCCGTCATATAAGATTTTCCAAAATTTTATTCATATGCTCAGGCTGGGCTAACGGTCCATCCCGTAACCTACTCATGCTCAGCAAATGTAGCCTTCAGCTTCTCAATAACAACTCCTGCCGTAGTTGTATTTAACTGAAAAACCACAGGAAAACGACTGTAATAATCAGCAATTAGCAAATATTTCTTGCCGTCAAGTTGGAACAAGTCCGTTCCCAACTTTTGCCATGGTCTCTCCGGGAATTCCGATGGCATCAAAGGTTCCGTTTTGATCCTCGATTTCTCCACGCATTCTGGGCAACTGTCAATCAACTGTTTGATCTGATCAGAGAGTCCTGGCCACCAGACGCTATCTTTTGCCTTAGCGCGAGTCTTCGTAATGCCAAGATGTCCAGCATGTAAACGATGTAGAATATCATTACGCATCTTGAATGGAATGACAATTCTTGATCCTCGTAGTAATAAGGAATTTGCAACGCTGAATTCCGAACGAAACTGGTAGTACGGTCGCAATCCCGTCTCCACGTCTTTTTCTTCCGGCCATCCTTCCAGCGTGTACTTAATAATCTTCACAAAATCAGCATCTTCTTGTTGATTTTTCTGGATTTCGTTCAGCAGAACATCTTTAACTGGAATTCCTTCCACGACACTTTGTACGTATGCCTCCACCTCATCGTCTAGCTCAGCACTTTCGCCTTCTTCTGGAAGTGGGCTTCTCGATAGATGATCGGCCGCCTTCAGATCCTTCCCAGGGACATGAGAAATTGTATAATCGTACCTCATCATCCGGATCCTGAAGCGCTGCAACCT
>JAQGBJ010002270.1:0-17316 GCA_034698345.1 Sphaeridia pumilis
TCCGGACTATGCGGCTAGCGCAAATTCTCAGTCTCAACTGTATGGAATTTTTGCTCAACTCGTGCAATACTTTCACTACTGCTGCGGGTGCATGAGATTCTTACGTAAAGTGTTTCCTTTAATTTAAAAAGATATGAGCAACATATACTACTTCAGCATTCAGTATGCGCGTTTCTCGTCCCGGTTGCTAGTTTTTACAAGTCACATGGCCACCACCGGTGGAAACTTCCGTACTGCGCACAATGACGTAAAACATGAGTAGTCGGCCCCGTTGACTTTTGCAGCAAAGAATTCAAGCCCAACTTCGCTATAACGGCCATAAGCAGTATAACCTTGTACTTTGAATCGGCCTGTGAGCTCACGTGTGGGGCATCGTGCAGCTGATTTACGTATGTTCAGACATCCTTGATTTTCAAATGGGGAAAGCGCAAAACCTTGTGGAGGGAAAATCTTGTGTTCCTTTCAAACCGCCCGAGAGATGTCCACATTCCGTAAATCCCTTTGTGTCCCGTACAGTGTCTTTGTTCCTGTTTTTTGGAAAGTGTCCGTTAGAAGTGTTCTAATTTCGAATTTAGATTTTTCTTGTTATATTTTGATTAATATAATTGTTTCCGAGAGTTAAATCCAACTTTTGGTGCGTTGAAATGAAATCGATTGAAGCATGGCACCCTTGATGCGTTGCATGGACAATGCTGGATTCCTTGCTTGAATCGGAATCATATGTTTGTTCCCGGAGGCAGGGATTGATACTTCCGGTGTTTAATATTAAAGACTGATAATCTCCTGAACGGAATTCGGAGACGGGTAAGTCAGTAAACTGAAAGTATATAGGTGGAGAATAGATTCTACTTGTTGATTCAGTGTTCATCAACAGTTCCCACATGGGTTGATACAATTTTTGATTGCAGGTTGGAACCAGTACTTTGAATAGAATACGTTGTTTGGCCAAGATGGGAGGACATCATTACAGAGCCGAAGACCTCAAAGAGGCCCAAAAGTTCTACAATGAATGCAAGATGATAGTGCTCAAGTGGGAGAAGGCCTTCAGTGTCTCTGAATCCAGGCAGCCAACAAAGGTAAAGAGCATAGCCCATTTTCATGGCTGAGACTCGGAAGATTTGTTGTTGAAATTTCATATAACTGAAATACGGACTTGGTGTGCAGACCGATATGGAAGAAGCTCCCGCAAGAGTCAAAACGGCCTACCGCAAGTACTGCAAGTACAAAAAGATTGTTGAAAAACTGAAGGAAAAGGTAGCAAAGGAGGGGAAAGACAGCAACCTTACTGCTAACACAACACCTCAAAAGATTTTCAGATCCTTGAGCTTCTACAGCAAGGTTCCGAAAGAAAAGGCTCCGGAACCTTCTACCTCATCAGGCTTGAAATCCACGAATGCGGAAACCAAGAAAAAGAAGCCTATGGCGTTCGGGCGGATGTTGTCGGAGAAGCTGTTTGCTATCGAGCCGTCTGTGAAGCGGAAAAGTAAATTCACGCCGACTTCAAGCTCTACAAGCGTGTCAGTTGAAACAGCGACTGTCTCGGAGGAAACTGTTACTGAGACAATTTTTGAAGGGGCCAACCAGAAAGACTGTTTGAAAGCGGAAACTTCTATGATAGTGGATCCTAACTCAGGTAGTTGTGATTCTGGGATCGCGAGTGAAAACAGCAACCCCATGGAGACTGACAGTGATGAACCGAACGTGACACAAGGAGACTCGTCAGCAGCCACCCATTCAAATCAATCTCTTCTTACATGCGAATTCGACTCTTGTGATGATGAGGACGAATTTACTGTTGATAGAAGCTTTTTCGCCAAGTTTTTGCAAGAAAATGACACCTGTACCAGTCAGCCAGAATACAGCGTTCCTAGCAGTTCGTCATTCATTCCTGCCCTGGGCTCCTGTTTAAGTGGACCAATAATTTGCGATCCGTCTCAGTCTACGACTACCTCCACAGTAGAAGAGTCTGCATTTTCTTCATGCTTTGGAGCCGAAGTTCGTCGAAGCTTGATTACTTTGAACGGTGAAGACAATGCGGAAGCATTTTTCCCGTCCAGTTCTTTCGTTTTACGCAATGCAGATGTGGATAACAATACGAAAAATTCGGTGATGGACCATGCTGATGCTGACACAGACATGCAGTGTACTTTTGATTTCGGAAAGAATCTGAAACCACAGGCTGTGAATGCAAGCCCCTCAAAAGACATATATGAGCCCAACTTGAGAGTTGATAAGGAGAATGATGTAGCAGTGTGCCGAACGCCTAGTAAACGGAAATATGCTATAGTCTTTAGTCCTAGTCCAAAGAAGCCAGTGATACGCAAGTTTTTTAAGTCTAACAAGAACAGTCGGCTTAGTGTCATCAGTAAGAACAAACTCAAGTCAAAACAAGAATTGACAACGACGTTAGAATCCGCGGAGAAAGAAGCTGTTCAACAAGTTGCAGTAGTATCTCCGAATCCAGGGATGTTGGAGTCTGCTACTGAACCTGAACCAAATGTACAAACAAAGCCCAAAAGAAGTAGAATATCGGCTCCGACAACTCGTCAAAGAGTTGCTACAGTTTCGGTTAAGACGGCTAGAATAAGTACAGGAGCTAAGAAGAAAATTGAACCAGTGAAAGCAAAGAAGACGCCAGTAATCAATCCTTGTAGTGCGACAAATGTTGTGAATGATGCCTTTTGCGCGGAGGATGCTGAAATGAACGAAGTACCGTTTGCTCAAAAGAAACGCAGGATTCGGCTGTAAGTTGCTGAGGATAGATAAAATGCTTTCGTTCTCCTACTTAGACTTCAACAGTTATGAGCTTATTGTATTTCTCAGGAGACCTACGAAGTCTGTGAACGAAAACTATGTGGCTATTGATGTCACTAAGAAAGTTTTCGTTCGAAGGAAGAAAGGAATGACTGGATTTAAAGCAAAAAGACTGGACTGGAAGAAGAAAAAGTCAGAGTCTGCAAGAGAGTCAAAATTACAGTCCCTCACATGCCTGAAGTGTGGAGATATAGGTCATTTCTCGAAATTTTGCCCTAAACGTAAGTTCCAGTGTTACTTTCGGGATATGATGAATCGGTCCAAGCTCTCTAAATTTTGCAACCGAATATTTGTGAGTAGGTGCCTTGGAAATACAGAAAGAAGAAATGCAAGAAATAATTGACGACAGCCCCTGGCCAACTTTGGAGGAGGCCGCCAGAATGGTCTGGAAGCCACAGGAATTAAAATCTGCTTCATCCCAAAAAGTCGTTATCTACCCTCCTGCAGATTCGCAAGATGATGTCATTGCTAACGATTCTCGAATTTTAAATGGAGATTCTTTGTTTCAAGACTGTGAAGCTGAAGCTGATCTCAGCACTACTACGGAGAGCATGTTCAAACTTGCAAATCCAAAAATAGCTACTGTATCGTCATTTTTTAAAGACACGGACATGATTGATGATTCTCATGGTAACTTTTCATTTTGCGATGGAATACAAATGTTCGTAACATACATATGTGATTTTGATTTTTTTAATTCTGCAGTGAATGAAGTGCTTCGAGGTGCCCTGAGTTCATTCGGTTATCCAGAATTCAGAGCTGGTCAGAAGGAAACAATCTTCAGGATTCTGCAAGGAAAATCGACTCTGTTGACTTTATCAACCGGGTCGGGAAAAAGCTTATGCTACCAATTGCCTGCATTTTTGTACTCTCAAAAGTTTCCCGGTTGCTTAACAATCTGTATCACGCCATTGATATCACTAATGGAAGATCAGGTATGCTGAACGAAATTTCTTTTTGTCGAATTGATCTTTAATGTAACATGAGTTGAATTCTGTTCATAGGTCGAAAGTATGCCGAAGTTTCTACCTGCTGCTTGTTTAAGCAGAAGCACAACTGAGAAAAAGCGGGCAACGATTCTGGAAGGCATCAGGTCCCGTACATATAAAGTATTGCTAGTGTCTCCGGAGGCTGTCAGTGCAGGAATGTTTGGACTTTTGCGAGATCCTGAACTTATGCCACCAGTAGCATTTGCTTGCATCGATGAAGTCCATTGTGTGACAGAGTGGTCTCATAACTTCCGACCAGCGTACTTCCAAGTCTGCAAGGTACGTTCTTTTATGGTGTGTAAACTTTTCAGTTGGGGTAAACTAACATTCTGTGCTCATTTTTTAAACAGTTGCTACGTGAAAAGTTATGTGTAACAACTTTGTTGGGCCTCACCGCGACTGCAACTACTGTTACCATCTCTGGCATTTGTGATCAACTGAAAGTGACAGAAGACAACGTTGTAAAAGGCGAATATATTCCGAAAAACTTGAAGCTTAGTGTCTCCAGAGACTTGGAAAGAGACGTGGCACTAATAAGGCTTTTGAATGGCGAGCGCTTCCGTCATAGCGAATCTATAATCATCTACTGCACCAGACGAGAGGAATGTAACCGAGTGGCTGAAGTTGTCAGAGTGTACACAAGGGTAAGAAATATTAGCCCTTTTTAATACTTCAGTACCTTCACATGATCTCCATAATCAAAACTTGAATGGTAGGTTTCTGCTGAAGAGAATTTGATGCCCGGAAGAAGTCGAAGCAAGATTTCCACCATCTGTGAACCATATCATGCCGGGTTATCTGCTGCAAAGAGAACGTCGATACAGAAAAACTTCATGCAAGGTTATTACTTCATTTTGAGAAACATACTTTACTGTCGTAACAGAATACTGGCAGTATATATATTGCAAGAAGCTTTCATTGTGTGTATTGACGCTTTTACAGGAAAAATACGAATTGTCGTCGCGACAGTGGCCTTTGGAATGGGTATAGATAAGTCAGACATTCGGGCAGTTATTCACTACAATATGCCACATACGTTCGAATCCTACGTGCAAGAAATTGGCAGAGCTGGAAGAGATGGAGAAATAGCCAATTGTCACCTGTTCTTGGACCATAATAAGGTATGAAAGGTTAGCATGTTCAATAATCTGCTAATTTAAGGTCTTGATGATTTCGTTTATGCGTTTGTAGGGACGGGATTTGGCAGAATTAAAGAGGCATGTATACGCAAATTCAGTGGACCGAGTTACAGTTAGAAAGCTGTTGAAGAAAGTCTTTAAACCGTGCGTCTGTAAAAACATTACTAAGCTGAAGTCTGCCAGTCTACTGGACGACGCAGTGTCTGTTCCCACACAAAAATGCCCCGGACACGAGTCAGCTTTCAGCGTCGAACAGACAGTCAAGGAGTTGGACATTCCCGAAGAAAACATTGAGACTCTCCTGTGCTACCTTGAAAACGATGCAGGAAAGTATATCGAGATCCTTCCAAAGACTTACGAAACCTGTAGAATTCATTCGTACAGTGGTCCGAATCTGCTTAAAAACATGGCGTCGAAAGTGAGAAAATAACTACAACTTGACCGGTGACTACGCAATGGAACTTCTTTTTTAATGCTTTTCGTGTTCCAGTGTCCCCCGTTGGCGGTCGCTATTGCGTTGGAAAAAGAGAAGAATAACTTCAAGGATGGAGATGTTTACCTCGAATTCAACTATGTCGACGCAGCATCAGCCGTTGGTTGGAACAGTGCTGTCGTGCGAAAAGAACTGAAGTCATTGGAATGGATCGGGAGTGAATTCAGTTCTGCAGGTATGAGAGATTGTAGTGTTTGGTATGGGTATGAGGGGCAGCTCTGTTAATTTTGTTACCGGTGAAACTCATACTTTCTTACGTGCATTTCAGGACAACCTACGAAGTTTCGCAAATCAGGACTTATCGTGGAATTTAGTGACCTAGCCTACCGTTGTAAGGCACGTGGAGACCTCACACCTGCTGAACATGAATCCATCTTTCAATCGCTATGTGATTTCAATGCCGGCCAAGAAAGAAGGCAACTGTATCAGCTGCACAAGGTGTATGAATCGTTAATGAGGTAAGAAAATATAACCTTGAAGGTGAAACAAGTTGTTGGTCTAGTCACTAAAAGTAATACTTCTGCATTCAGTGTATCCACTCCGGGTGTGTCTCATGCTGAAGATGAATGTAGCGAAGAAAAATCCGAATCTCTGCGCACAATGATTCAAGAATATTTCACGGATAGCCGCGGTGTACCAGCCGATTGGAAAATGGTAAGGATTTTTTACTGCAATTTGACTTCGACTTCATTCAACCAAACTTACCAAACCCTATTGACTATTTTTTTATTTTAGCCAATGCAAGGACTGGATCGTGAAGATGAAGTACGTAAAGAAGTGGGATCTCTGTTGGCAAGTTACAAGGAAGAAGCATTTACTGGAAAGTCTGTTGCCAGAATCTTTCAAGGCATTTCGTCACCGAATTTCCCGGCTTGCGACTGGTACAGAAACAGATCGTTCTGGAGACGCTTCCTCGATGTAGATTTTCATTTGCTTGCAAAATTCGCCAGCGAAGAAATAGTCAGTTACACATGATGACGATCGTTAACCATTGTATCTAAATTTTATTTCATCTCGTGCTAATTTTATTATTATTATTTATTGATTTTGTGCCAACTGTGTTATCGCTCATTTGATAAGTTTCGCCGCCATTTGCATTTTTCATTGCATGTTCATCACTCCGCCTGTGTTAGTCAAGTTAATCATTCATATTGTCAATCTGAAATGTGTACGCAACCATCATTAAAAACTGATTTACGAGACATTAATGAGTCATTCTTGTCAATTGCGCTCATACTTCAACAAACTTACAAGTCACCCTGTGTTGGAAAAACAGCAAAACTGTCTTCCTTATCTGCCTGCATTTCTGTTCCCGGTATGCTTGTCTTGCGCAATTATACGAATGTTCCTATTGGGAATGGGCATTGACACATCTCGTGCTGTATATACTTATTCAGCTCAGCTGAGCGGAACTTTGCACCGGCTACCGTGATACACAATTTTTCATTCGTCACTTCGTCGGACTTCGGCAAGGCTGAGATTTCTCCATGGTCTTCGTCTTCTTTTAGTGCGTTAATAGCAGTGAGACGAAACCCATTCAGCTATGTCCAGCCCAACTATTTATCTGGATTTCAACGCTACTACACCAGTAGCTCAAGAAGTCATAGAAGTTGTAAGTAAGAGCTTGCAATATTCATGGGGTAACCCAAGTTCTAAAACCGCAATCGGGAAAACGGCCAATTTCGAACTGGCAAACAGCCGCATGCAAGTTGCCAGTATGATAAACGCTGCCCGGCCTGACAGTATCATCTTTACATCCGGTGGAACAGAGGTAAATCGCATATTGTTATGTTCAGTTCATTTGCCAATAGTAAAAAGTTATGTCAAATTTCTTAATTATTGTTTTCATTCCTGTAGTCCAACCGGCTGGCTATTGAATCTGCCGTCAAATCCTTGCCAGCCGGTAGTTTTATCAAGCCTCACGTTGTAGCTTCAAATGTGGAACATCCATCTGTATCTAAAGTGCTGCGAGACCTTCAAGCAAGGTCCAAAATTGGTAGGTTTCACTGAAAGACTACTTGCCCCTTGTCACATTGCTGAAATTAATAGACTTTTGCCGCTCACACTTGCAGAACTTACTGAAGTTCCTGTCCGAAGTGATGGTCGCATAGGCGTAAACGAAGTAATCGACGCTGTGATGCCATCTACCGTCCTGGTGACAATCATGCATGCTAACAACGAAACAGGAGTCATAATGCCAATTAGAGAAATCGGCCTGGAACTCAAGAATGTCAACGAAAGACGCTCTTCCGGCAGTCATAAGGTGCACTTTCATACGGATGCAGCTCAAACGGTCGGAAAGATTCCCGTAGACGTTGATGATCTGCAAGTTGATTATCTTACAATCGTTGGACACAAGGTTGGGCCTGATCTGCAAGATGGTGCTGCTTGGATAATCAAAACGATCTGATTGTTTCATTTCCGTTTTTGCAGTTTTATGGGCCCAAGACAGGTGCTTTATATGTACGAAGCCCTAGAATCGAAACCCCAGTTTCACCATTGTTTCTGGGTGGCAACCAGGAATTTGGACTAAGAGCTGGAACGGAGAACGTAGGTATGTCGACTTGCAGATAAGAGGAATGTATCGGCTGGGATGATCAGCGTCTTTTGACGATTAAAGTGATTTTCTTATTACAGCAATGATTTCTGGACTCGGGAAAGCATGTGATCTGGTTACTCAGAATCTGAATCAGTACACGGCTAAAATGGCTGCCGCTAGGAACCGACTAAAGGACCTCTTGGTAAGATTCAAAGACGGGAATCTACTAATCTACTGGAACTGGAATTCCAAACTTTGTTTTTACTTTTTCAGGAAATCATCCCGGATGTAAAAGTAAACTTTGACCTTCAAAGATGCCTTCCGAATACGCTTAGTATAGCTGTGCCTTCATGGACTACAGGAGCTCAAGTTCTGGAACATGTCTCAAACCGAGTGTGTGCTAGTTTAGGGGCCGCGTGTCATTCAAATAATAATGAAGCTTCAAGTAAGCATACATCCAAAAAGATTCAAGCACAGTGAAATTTTAAACCAAATCATCGTTTTTGCAGGCATTCTAACTCTGTCGGGGCTTTCGGAATCGCAGGCGAGAAGAACGATTCGTTTGAGCGTCGGAAGAGACACAACTCCGGCAGACATTTTAAATGCGGTGAAAGCCTTGAATGAATACCTAGTGCCTGAAGCAAGTGCTTAATTAAGATAATTACATACGTTGTGAATAAATTTGGGTGTCCGAAATTTTCAACTTTCATGTATTTTTCTGTTATAACCCTTCGAATCACAATTTCGACAACTAAACTCTTCGAGTTCTTTTCTATTTCTGGTTGGAGTTCCTCTTGTGCCTTTATATATTTCATTCTAATCTTGCTTCTAATGTCGCTAGCAGTATATTTAGTATATTTATACATTTGAAATCAAATCCTCACAAAGTTTGATGCTGCGGTCCGCACCCTGCAACGTTTTTTATCCTTAAGCTTCTCTGCTAAATTCATAAAGTGGCTATTGCTCGATTGGCTCGCGCGAAATTTAAAAGATGCCAAGGTTGGCACTGTGACGGTTTCGCGAAAAGATCTTAAAAACATCAAAACATTTAAAATCACGAACATTGGCACCACGAAAATATAATTCAATCAGGATTTATCGTCAAATTACTATATATCGACGGTAGAAAAAAGTCCAATCTTCAGTAGCAGCGTAGGAGCTCGAAACAAACGAGTGCGAGGGAGAAAGCAGGTATCTTTCCGTTTCACTGATATTCTACAGCATTCATGTGTCTGACTGTCAATTTATTAATGCCGATATAATCTTCTATTTACAGATTGAATCAGACTCTCATTAATTGTGATTTATCAGAATATAAAGTTCCTGCACCTGAAATGTCTCCAGTTGTCTTGGTGGGGTCAAAGTAGCAGCTTGAGCTTTCAATCGAATCTTTTGCAATGGCCAAACCGGAAGTCAGTCCAGCAAAATCATTGGTATTGGATTCTTTCAAGCCAAAAATTGCCTTTGTGACTTCAAAGTCTGCAAATGCTGCATGTGAGAAGAATGGCCTCCAATTCACACAGCTGATTCAACCATTCTGCACTTTGACAGCTGATGGTACGATAAACAGTTGTGCTCAATAATTTGGAATCATGGAATGCCCCCTAAAATAGTATTTACTTTCACAGTTACGTGGCAAGAACCAGGAGCACAGCATATATCACCGAAGCATTTAAGAATATCGCCGGTTGATCTATCAACGTGGAAACCTCCCCAGCATGATTTGGCAAGAAACCGCAGAATCCTGAACAGTTTTGTGTCGCAGAATCCTCCAGTTCTTCCACAGTTGGACAATAATGCTAGTGATAGTGATTTCGTGAAAACAAATCTGACTGTAAGATCAAACGCGTATACGCTGGTAACTCCGAAACGCCATCCATGGTACGAAAGCTGGAGGGAGGCGTATATCAAAATTTATGCTGAGCAGCATTCTGGCCAGTATGACTTTCTTAATCAATTTTTCGCTTGTGTGCTTGTGATATCACCATCGGATGTACAATCGGTCGAACATCTTAATGCTGTCATTAATGAACTTGGTCAGGTTCAGTCCCAGCATCAGTATAAATGGCCCCAGACATGGTTTGCTCAAACAGTGCTAAAATTTTATTTGGTGCTCCACGACAACAGTGCTGACGATTTAAGCTTGTAAGAAAAGCTCAATTCTGTAGCTAAGTTGGCCGTAAAACCAATCATATCGTTCGATTGTTCATTTGCTTACAGGTCCGAAAAGTTGTACCAGAACCTACGAACGACGTATGGTGCTAATTTCTGCCATTTGCTAAAAATTAATAGTCATACAGCAGACGGGGAGGAAATTGCAACAACAGATGTCTGGTCTTCATTACTAACCAAAGAAAAGTTTTATGTAAGATTTCATGGATGGTTTGTTAATGTCTTGATGCTACATCAAATTTTTATCTCGCATTTACAGAAAAGAGATATAAACCTGCAAAGCTCGGTAGACGAGTTCGAAGAAATCGAACCAGTTCAGACACCTGTTGACGAAATTTTCCACCCATTGAGTCCTGCATCAGAGCACTTACCAGAATTACCAAGTAATGGAGAGACAGATGAAACTTCAGTCGGACGATTTCTTGCGCACAATGACATGCAAAACGTTCAAGTAGCCATAAATGAATTCATAGGAAAATCTTTACTGCCTCATGCAGAAAGAATCGCAAGAACTGTCAATGAATCGGTAAAGCTCAAACCTATTTACTTTTTACTTCTAAGCGATGAAGCTTGAATGGAAATTTTAACTGTTGGTTTCATCGTTAGATTGTCAACCGACGAGGCATGAGTAAGTCTATCTTGAGTGCTACCAAGCGTTTATTCGGGTCTGGAGCTAAAGTAGCCAACGCATTAGTGTAAGTTGCAGCTTTTTACGAGCAGCGTGAAGAAATTTATGATTTGTAGCATCGTTTCTTAAAATTTACCACTTGTAGATATTCCACCGAGTCGCCTGAAATGCTGTCTCGGAAGCTGGCAGATTTGTATTTTCTGTTTGGCCATTATGATGGAGCATACCAGCTCTATCATCAGATCAAAAAGGACTTTCAGGCTGATTCAGCCTGGATGTACTACGCCTCGTCGTTAGAAATGGCAGCAATATCCCACTTTATGATGACACAGCTGGATCCACCGATGGCAGTTGCTCGTTCATTTCCGTTACATTACATAACCGAAGCCATAACGTACTATACAGAGCATTGCAGGTAATCTTTTTGTCTAATAGCAATTTAAAGAGGTTTTCGACAGTAATAAATATCTTTTCTTGCAGAATGCCAGAAGCTTCTACACGATGTGCCATACTACTATGCGAATGTCTCAAGCAAATTCAAAATTATGGAGAAGCTGCTGCCGTTTTTATTCGCATGACTAAAGAAGACTGTGATCTGAGATCAGCTTTGATGCTCGAACAAGCCGCTTACAGCTTCATCAGTTTAAATTCTCCTAGGAAATATGCACTTCATTGTGTACTTGCAGGTTGGTTAACTTCGCTGATTAACTTAAATTGCCAATCAGAAAAGCATAACAAGTTGCATTTTACAAAACGCCTAAAATTTTAGGTCACAGGTATGCGAAGGCTGGCCTTCGCTCTCATTCAGTGCATTGCTATTTGCAAGCTCACAGTGTGTATAAGGACCGGGGATGGAAATTTGCGGAAGACCACGTTCAGTATACCATATCGCGACATCAGTTCTTCCTTGGAAAATATGATGATCTGGCTAGCAGGCTGGTGTTTTTATTCAGTAAACCATACGTTCAAAGTGTATCCCAAATCGAGCTTTTCTTGAAAGAATTCATCGCGATGACTTCGGTAAGCAATGGAGTTGAATTTAATTATGCACGTGTAAAGACGATAGTAACAGACTTTTTCTTCAGAAACTAAACCTAGAGAACAAAGAGCTGCAAAACATTCAGATACCAACTGCAGTTTGCTCAAAGTTAAAGGTTGTTATAGCGTGTGGTTTAATGAATGAAGGCGAATTCGAGCAAGTTGAGAATGCTCTAGAAACAGTTGCGTAAGTCCGGTTTACCCACCAATCAGCATCATCGTTTTGGAATATCTTTTAAAAGTCACCGTTATTCTTTGCAGATGGGATCCGCTAGAAGAACAATTGGTGAAAGACTGCATAGACCCTAATATTCTGTTGTTTCGACCACATCGGTCAGAGTTTAATCAGTTCACTGATAATACTGTTCACCCTATTATTCCTAGCAATGGTACGTTACTGACTGACTGAGCACGGTTGTTTAAGTTATTCTGGTATTCATGATATACCGTTTGTTTTGATTAGAAACATGCTATGTGGAGCTGCCTTTCTACAACCCTCTTCCGATTGATTTAGTTATGAAACGCCTGAGACTCAAATTTGATAGTGAACACGTCAGAACTTCCTTCATCGAAGCTACAGTCAATCTTCCAGCAAAATCTACTAAATATGTAAGAACGCTTAAAAATGGCTTAGATAATGAGCAGGACAAAAAGTACTTTATTGAATACCTGCTTTCAGGTTCGGTTTGCAGTATCTTGTTCCGAAGAACAGATGATATGTTTTGAAGAAGTTCATTACGAGCTTGAATTAGGTACAAGTTGCGTTGCCTTCAAGCAAAACGTAGAGCTGAAAGGTCCAAGACTGAATAGTACACCTTCCGAAAGGTGGGGCAAATTCTACGCCAAAGATTTAAGGAATAAACTCAAAATCATTCCAGCCATGCCTTTAATAAAGGTAAAACCGTTGCAGAACTTCAGTCATAATACCTTGATGTTCCGGATCTGAAATTTATCTTTGTATTTTAGACAACTGTGCAAAGCACTCCTACTTCTTTGTTCCATTCCCAAAAGGTTTCGTTCAACCTGGTGTTGAATGACGCTTCATCGGATTCAAGTCTTCGTAGTAAGATAGCCAAAGTGGTGGTGGCAAGTGCTAACAAATCCAGCAAAGTGGAGATCCTGAACTGGGAACAGCTTTCACAAGTCAGGTCATGCGTTGTCAGGAATCAAAGTACAGTTCTACAAGTTGATCTGTCAGAGGCCGCCGAGACACATCTAGTGTGTACCTACACAGCTCCTGCTGATGGGGATTATGCGTCTTTAAATTTGATGGTGGTGTACATCTTACAACCTTTGGAAGACATCTCGTCTGCGCTAGCTCGTCTAGAACGGTCTTATCGTACTATCAAGTTGACTCAGCGAATTCCTTTACTACCTTCTTTGGAGCTGCAGTACTCTTTTCTGAAGAGCATAACCTCAGCAACATGGCTAGGCGTTCTCCAGATAAAGAACGTTTGCAAGGTAGATAGTGGAGCTCTGAATTTAGCCTCTATAACATTTGTGCATATTTGTGACAAATTTTCTCAATTTCGCAGGGCAAACGACTTTTGATCGACTCACTTGAAACAACGTCCAGAATGGTGAAGCTCGATAGTGTCATAACCGGAACTGAAGAGTCTCGCAAAGATCAAATTTTCACTCTAAATCCAGCACATGCCTGCAGTCTGGTACTTCGTTTCACTCGCCTTCATCCGTGCCTTGCAGATTCCGACTCGAGCAAACCGCCGTTAAATTTGAACCTCCACTGGCAATTGGTCGACATCGACGAAGCTCCTAACGTTAAAAAAGGTCCAAACATATTCGGCCACCATCTTTTCAAACTTCACGACCACATAGTGCCTCCACCAACTTACGATACTCCAGAAGCTCCACCACTTGTGTTCCAAGTGCGACACTCGTCTTCAGATTCTCACGACTTTGAAACGTCGCCCTCCTATATAAAATCAGTTGAGCTTATAGTTACGTGTAATCGGAGTGGACAAATTTTGCTAAAGTTGAAGAAAGCCAACAAGTAAGCAACCATATACCAACATTTGATTCAGGTCAGAACTTCTGTTATCCAGAAGTTGGTCAGCTTTAACCTCTTATGTTTGCTGTCTTTCAGGAATGATGACCAAGCGACGCATTTAGCATCATCCCAAGACGTGACTTTAGTTGGGCAAACTTGTTGGAACCTCAAAGTCAGTTCTTCCGATAGTCAAACGCTAGTCTACAAAGTGGCCTTATCCCGGCAAGGGGTTTTCAACATTGCCCCTGCTGTCGAAGTACTATACTCTGAAGATAGCGGCAGCACCGTTTACAACCTACACAGCCCTTTTGTGTTGAAACACAAGATTTGATTTTATCATCATCGTTATTAGCAACGTTAGCTATTATCAGAACCGCATTATATATATCTCTATCCGGTGTCAATCTTGTTGATCGTGTCTATGTTACATGCCTCTCCAGTGGTACTCTGTAGTGTTCCGTACCTGACCTTTTACGCATCTTAAATTTTCGTTGTAACTCGTTGTAGCTAGCTAACTCTAGCTTCGGAACATGCCATTAATCATAACAATGTTCAGTCAACTTTGTTTAGAATTT
Organism: Sphaeridia pumilis; assembly: GCA_034698345.1. Lineage (NCBI taxonomy): Eukaryota > Metazoa > Arthropoda > Collembola > Symphypleona > Sminthurididae > Sphaeridia > Sphaeridia pumilis. The sequence continues at coordinate 14,396 of JAQGBJ010002270.1, forward strand.
CTAGCCGCTTGCATTCCGAAGTAAACCTTTCTCCATCTTCCATTTAGGCTACAACCGAGCATTAGTTGGAACACTCAAAAACAAAGGTTAGCTATTACAGTTGATATAGAAACAACTCTTTTTGTGTTTCTCATTCAATCAAATTAAGAATGCATTCATGCAACTTTATAGTTGAAACGTTCTGAAATTGATGATGACCCGACATTCAATGTCATCCATTCATATGCTGTAATGCACTCGAGCCCGTGGCTCTCTAGCGGCATGTAACGGCTGTCAAGAAAACTATTCAAGCGCCATATATGTAAGAAGTTAAACCCGCATACAGAGAAGCATTATGTTGATTAGAAGACGTGTACTGACAGAGCCTCGCTATATCCCCAACTTGGCTGTTATATGCAGGAAAGTAGCGTGCTGCGCCGCGCGCAGTTTGCTCCACCCGTTTGAGAGCACGTTGAATTGGCCGGTTCGCATGCGGCAGGCACGCGGCTATAATGTGCGCTTAGCAGCACTCGTGTGTGTATTACCTTGGATAAAGGCGGCAACTTTGCGTGTAGTTGAAGCACGTTAAAGATGCTGTTGAACGGACTCGTCTGGCGGTGTGAGCAGGTTGCGTCGTGCTGAATTTTGCCTGTGTGCGGCATAGAGAAAAGACATAAGCAAGTTGTGTGTGTGTGTGTGTTGATTCTCAAGGTACATGTAGAAGACGAAGCAATTTTTGAAGAGGAACCTCAGCTCGTCGTTCACACTGTACAAAGTGTATTTGGTTAAGGTGGGTGAAGATCCGTACAATACTTGGCGTGTGAATGATGATAAAAACATTCTGATTTGGCCGTTCAATTAATCGTCATTTTCCGCCCTAGTGTAAATTAATGTAGTTTATACTTATTTCGTGATTGTCGGCCATTTAGTGAGCCATCGCAAAATATTTGTTGGACAAGTAAGTAGCGTCACTGTCGTCGATTCAAGTCGCACCAGTCAACCCACCTCGTCACCTCAACATTCGCCATCCTCACCTGCCGCTTTTGGAAATTGTCCTTTGATTCCAATTAATTGTAGTCTCAAGCCACCTCTTTAGCCCCGTTAGTGTCCTCGTGAGTACAATTTTTAGAATTTTCAGACTTGTTTTGTTAGTCGGTGAAGTGTTTTGGATTTTAGGAACAAAATCAACTAGTAAACAACATGAGAATCATACAAGCATTCAGAGGATCTGAGCAGTTTTCAACAGTATCAAGACATGTGGTTAGAGCAGCCAGTTTATGCAAGATAGAAATTGACTGAATTGAGATGACAAATGATCCCGAATGGCGGTGGAATGAAAATGCAAGAATACGAACTGAGACGGATAAGCTGTGCATCAAATAATCAGATTTTACTATAGAATTCCAAAAGTCAAAACGGTAGATGGATCGTGAAGTGATTTTATGATGTATTTCTTTCGGCAGGATAGTAAACTAGTGCAAGAGTCCCAAGTCTCAAGACGTTCTAGAGTACGAGTATTCATAAAATTGTGAGGCTGTCGAGAGTGGCTTTACACCGGGGCTACAGTGGCTTTAGCACACTGTTTGACTGAAAACTTGATCGATTATTTTTGGAATGTTTGCATTGAAGACGAATAATTCTAATGGATGCATTTTTTTTCTTGATTCCAGGTGTGAAAGTAGCATACGCTAAAAGGAAGAATCCGGATGAAAATCATTCTTCGCCGGTGTTATTGTAGTACAGTCTTGTTCTTTGAGATTGAACATCGGTGCTGTTGAAACTGCTGCCATTACGTGGAAGCTCATTAGCGACTATAGTTCAACCTACAAGGGTCTAGTGGTCAACGCCTTCCTGGTTTACGGGAATTACCGCTACAACTACTGTACCTTGACAGCGTCCGAGGGTCCAAGTTGTGGGAATCGTTTTAGAATGCCTCTTCCGAGTCGGGCCCGCGTCTATGCGGATGTCAATTCTCACAAACCGCGTGATTATTGGGACTATGAATCATATGTCGTCGAATGGGGGTAAGAAACGTTTGGAAGATGACGTTTAATCAAGAGTGCGTGCATTTATTGCTAAGAGTATGAACAAATCCAAATTCAAGAGAGAAAACCAGCTTGCTGGTTAGATGTCATACATTTTGTGAAGTCTACAGTTTCCGGAAGTTTTTTGATGAATGGTTGGGTGCAACGCGAAAGTGTGTGTAGGATAAAGCTAGGAGTAGTAGCGGGGCAAAACATGTGCATGAACGCGAGATTGAGCTTAATGCAAAAATCGATATGACCTTATAAGATTAGGCCATGGTTTTGCATTAGTGCTGAGAAAGACTAGAAACAGCAGACCTTGGTGTTTGGCAGGTCCTTATATATAACAGTACCATGAAGAAAAAGGTCAGTTTGTAGGCAAGTTTAGAGTTTTCATTAAATTTGACCCTGGGCTATTGCTGTAGTTGTATCAACACTGGCGCAAGGTTGATCGGTCGGTACTCGGTTTAAGTAGAAAATGGCTTGTATTTTGTTACGTCCAGATTTATTTTATTTACGAGAGAGATGGTAGATACGGGGCATGGAGGTGCTTTATAATGTTTATATGACCCCATGAATGAGACGGCTTACTTTTCTTAATACCCGCATCATATTCGGATCAGTGCAAGTTTCGTCACACGTCTATCAATATTCGAAAGTTCGTGACACGGAATACTTGAGAATTGTAATGCAAATGTTAAACATAACCTGAAATGAATGTTAATTCCTGCTGGATTAATGCTATCGAAAATCATCGATGCATCGAGAAAATTTAATGATTTTAATGACTGTTGGTGTTTGCAGAAACCAGGATGATTATCAGCTATGCCGGAAGCTCGGTCGGGGCAAGTACAGTGAAGTATTTGAAGCCTATAACGTGGCCAATAACAATGAAAAATGCGTTGTCAAAATACTGAA